>JAAGNO010024171.1:52018-125157 GCA_033439905.1 Ceryle rudis
GGTGTTCAAAAAACCCCAGACAGCTGCTGTAACATCAGTCACAGTAACAAAAGCATCGCTCCTTGTTGCAAAGTCACAGAATCTCGTTACCCCCTAATACACAGTTTAGAGAAAATGGTATCTTTCTATCTCAATTAGTTGACTTGCAATCAGAAAGAAAGCCCAAGGAACTTAATAATAGGTGGAAAGGGAAATGTGAAAAGATTACTCTTCATAAAAGGAGATATAACTGTCTCTTGAAAAAAAAAATTTCATTCAGTTGAGGTTGGGATTTTCAAAATTGCTTAAAAGAGTTAGGCTTTTAAGTGTTCCTGAAACTCAATTGGATTTGGGTGCTTAATTCCTTGAAAGATTTGGGGGGTCGTTTTTTTTTATTTCCATATGTAAGTTCATAGATATACAATTTTTATACATTGGATAAATACTTAAATTTAGCTTTTTGAAGTATAAGAATAAAATTTACCATTGAAGGAATCTATTGAAATATTTTTAGATATTAATAAAGAAAATCAGATAAAAGTGTTTAATATAGAGAACTGTTCTTCTCTAAAATAACACTAAAAATTAATTGCATGGTTATGAATATGATTGAACAAAGCAATTCCTTCTAATGCAGAGGGAGATCTCACATTCTACTTCAAGAATAAACCTGTTTTTTTGTCCGGAAAAATTAGGATTAACCATTAGTGATATTTGAAAAAATGAGCAGGGAATTAAAAGGGAACATTGTCAGAGCAGAAAAAGACCAAATTCTTACTAGTTTCCAGACAATCTCAAACATTATAATTAATGTTCAATTGGTTGCTTTGAGAAATTATGAGAACTCAAATTTCCTTCATCATCAGAATTAACTCAAAAACATCTGATGATACATATTTAACCTTGTACAGCCCTGTTCTGCGCCATTCTTACCATACTCAGAGCCCATCTCATAAAGACCATATAGGAGATTCTACTGGTATCTACTGGCATTTTAAACTGAGAAAAATCAAAACCTGAAACAGGTGAAAATTCCCAGAAGTGCTCATCCAGGAAAAATATGCATTTGTTTGACTTACGTCCAGACTACTGAGAAGGAAAATGCACCCTCAGCTCCCTGGAACAACAAAAATGGGTAAGCAAGCTGTCAGCAGGACTTGTGCCAGATCAAGCTCTAAAATCATACCCAAACCTTCATTCCACATCGCTAAGCATCATTAACCATGAAAAGCTTTACAGAGACAAAATTTCTGGCTTAAGTATCTGTATTTGAAAGTAATACAGGAATTCAGAATTTGAGTGTGGCTAATCAGGTAGTTAATAAATTCATACACATGTGTGGAAATATACCACAGATTTCAAATAGAGCATCTTCCTCTCCCTTCCCTCGTAAGCTTCGGAATTAGAAATGTTCCTGTTCAATGCATTTGAATTCTGATTTCAGATACTCACTATTTGCAGTCTTTCCTCTAGGTGTGAAAAGGACATTGATGAATGCAGCTCTGATCCATGTCTGAATGGGGGCCTCTGCCAGAACCTACTCAACAAGTTCCACTGCCTCTGTGACGTGAACTATGCTGGAGACCGCTGTGAAATAGATGTAAGCGACCTCTCCTTTTTTGTCTCTTTACTATTGTGGCAGAATCTCTTTCAGCTTCTCTCCTATCTTATTCTACGAATGGATGACGATCCAGCAGTTGAGTGGGGTGAACAGGAAGACTATTAATCAGTCTTCAAAGTTTTGTATTTTAATGCAGCAGAAGATGCCTTGACCAAGCAGCTTAGCAAAGCAATACAAACATCAGAGTTTAAAAACTTGTTTTCTATGAATCACTTTGGATCTGGTTTAGTTCTTTCAGTCATTTTTGGAACAAATTCTAACAGATCTTTAAAACCTCCACCAGAGCGTTTCACCACATAAAAGCTGCCAGCAGGCAAAAGTGAGACATGCCAACAGGCAAGATATTAACGAGAACTACGAGATTACCGATGGTGGCATTCAAACCCTACTGCAATCAGTGGCAAAGACCCACTGCCTTCAATAAGGCTAAATTTACCATCAAATCCTGCAGATGGTCACTATCTTTCCATCACATAACATGTTCATTGCTGTTTCTTTGGCAGTGAGGTCTCACATCTGTGAAATCTTGTAGGATATTTTTTGATAACTAGATAATAGTTTGGATTAGCAATTGGCAACATGCTGAGGACACTCTCACATCTATTTTAATTAGTGGCAATCCTGCACTGATATCACTAGTCCTGAACCTCTGCTCTGGTAGCTCACACATCTCCAGTGTATTATACTGAGATAAAATACAGCTATCTTAATCTTCAGCACAATTCTGCTTTCAAGAAAGTACCTAAGTAAGAAAGTACGTAAGTCCATTAAGTACATAAGATTTTAAAATCATAGCATTGTTGTTTATTCAAAGATTTCTACAACTTTAGTTAAATCTCTGTTATAGATTTGAGTGTCATCGGACAAAAATATGAGATTTATCCTTCTTAGGAAGTAATCAAGGTAATTCATTTGATTGGCTGTCCATGGATTCTTTAAGGAATGAAAATAAGCGGCCTGAAAATCATTAATGCCAGGAATTTTAGCAAAAAATATTATAGCAGAATATCTGTGTAGTTGCCTTGGAGAATATAGACACAACTGAAGCATATTGGTAAATATAAAACATTAGTGAAATGTTTTTGTATTTCTGAACAATTCTTTAAGACAAAAAATCATTAATGAATGGTGCAACCATTTCTTTGGGCATTCATGATCATATTTGGGTACAATCTGTGCTCCTCTTAGTAATGTAAATAGTGTCCTTGAGTGATGATTCAAAAGAATAAGTATGTATAAGGTGGTCTTTTATTATTGATATTTTTGATATGGCACATAGCAGTTATAGGAAAGACTATCACTATACAATGAGGTTCTATGACTCCAGAGAGAACAGCTTTTGCAGAAGCCCCTGAGTCCACTGATTTTAGTTTCCCCCACTTCAAACATGACCCTGGTTTCTTCAGTCCTACCCAACTTGCAGTGGATTGGACTTTGAGTGTTCATGAAGAGCAAATCCCACTTTTATTTCTGCTATTACATTAAGACACCTTAAAATGTGTGTTAGTGAATGCTAAGGTTCCCATCTTGCCACAGAAGGATACAGCAGAAGTCGCTGCCTAAGGATCAAGCCTCTATTTTTCATTTCCCACCTTTCATAAGTGTCCCAAAGTCTGCTATTTTTCTGAATACCATTCAGCACGTAATTGCAGCAACACTCACGTTATTAAAAAGTCTACTCCTATTTTCAGTGGGAAAAAAAAAATTCCAACAAACACATTCTTTGTGCATTTGTGGAAAAAAACACGATCCATCTGTGTGATATGTCAGATATTCCTGTCTCAAGCACTTGCCCTAGTATGAAAAAATTAAGCACAATCTATTAACTTGTAATAATTGTATTATGCAAGGATAATTCCTTTACTGTCTTTATCATACCAGAAAAGTGACTGGGGTAATTTTCTTGTTAATCTCTTATTAAAAAATAAAATAATAACAATTAAAAAAAATAATTTAGCTAAAAGATCCTTTCCACCCTGTAAAGCAATAAACACAAGACAGGAATGCATGTTCCAGCGCTGTGGATGAAATTCATGTAGCAGTGTCAGAAGCAACAGTATATGTACTTTCAGTATATATGCAGAGATTAGCTATTTTACATACTCGGAATCACATGTAACATTGTGAATTATATAACACAAGCAAAGATAACAAACTAAAACCAAAATACATTTTGGATTTTTTTTTTCCAATGAAAATACAATTTTGGAAAGTTGGTCTTTACTCCAGATAAAGTAATGTGATGAAACCTATGATGTCACAGGAAAAAAAAATATTTTTTTTTTAATGAAATCAATATTTCTGTGTGAAATATGCATTTAGGTTAAAATAACAAAGTAAGACAAAACAAATGAAAACATTCACCTGTTCTGAGTTAATATGTCAATTTTCTTTCATATGTTGAAACTTAAAATAATAAAAAGCCTATTCTCTTGGAATTTTTATTCCAAACTGTACCTATCATTTAGTCATAGTTAAAAATGTTATTTTGTTCAATATTAATGAAATGAAAAATGAAAAACTGAAACACAATTTAAAGTTGAAATGAGAACTATCATATAATTTCAGAATGTTAACAAAAAGCAAACAAAAAATCGAAAATTCTAATTAAGAAAAAGTGATGCTACTAACATAAGCTGTTCAAACTTTAAAAAAAAATTGAAGATCTCAATAAAGTTTGTTGGGTTTTTTTCTCACTGGGTTTAATTCAGGTCCTGCATAAGTAAATTGAACTGTTCTGTACTTTACAGAATATACATTTCAGGATACACTATGATAAGCACAAATTTCATCCTGGTATTAATGTTGAAGAAAGCTCGAAATCAATACATGTAATAAGATTGTCTGACTTTATATAGCTATATGCAGAATAGGAAAAAAAAAAGAATAAATTTGTATAAAGATACTAAAATTCTTTCTCTTCAATACTAGGAATTTGATATGAGTGTACATACAATATTAAATACTGGTTCTATATGGATTTACAGCACTATGCAAGTTATTAATTTAGAAAATATTAGCATAGCATCAGCTCACTCTTTCTGTTAATGAGTACACACCTGTAATTGAATTCTTTCCTTCCTCTAATGCCTTGTCATCATGAAACATCTCCTGACTTCAGAAATGGCTGCTCCTTTCCTCTTTGTACTTCTGTATTCTCAACTACATTGTGCACATGTACATAACCTTCCTACCTTTATACACAAAATAAACCTTCTGCCTTTGTCTCTTTATGTCTGCTCCTCATTTTCTGCTAATTTGCTTTAAGTGTGCCATGTTTTCTGAACATTTGTGCTTTACAGGTACACCACACAAAAACTATGGTTGTGTCTTCCCTCTGTGTTCTCTGGGAGTACTGACAGTGCAGGGCCAAGCAGGTGCTTCCCCGTGAAGCGGTTCAGCTGCTCAAACTGCTTCAGCTGCAATACCGTGTTACCCATTGAGGGCAATTACCTCTGCTGGGTAGTTCTTGGTATCTTACAGAGCACAACTGAATAAAGTAGCCTCCAGACCAACAAGTCAGAGAGGAAGGATCGATTTTATCCATGTGGCTTAAAGTGACTCATTACTTGGTTCCTCCTTATGTATTGTCAATACTTAGGAAACTGTTGAGCATTACAAGGTCTCTGTTGGCATTTTGAAGGGTTATATCTTTCATTGAGTTATCACAGCCCATAGGCTGGACCTGTCCCATGCACAGGTCTTCCAACACACCCAGTGGAGAACAGACTTGATATTTCTATTTTAAAAGGCTAAAAAGTAAAGAAACAAATGCCAGATTAATTAAAATAACTTTTTTTGACTATACATATATTTAAAAAGAAATGCAGAAATGTAAAAAGAAATAGCTATAGAACCAAACATGAAAAAACAGCTGGATGAATAATGATATTAAGCACTAATTTTTTTTGTTAATATATCCATTTAGTAAAATTTTTTAGAATTTGAGGGGTTGAAAAGGCCATCATTCTTATTTAAGATTCAAGTATAATAGCAAGATCTTTATACATCTCCAGTCTTGCAACTTAACTGCAAATCTTTTGTTGTTTGATTTATTATTTAGAACAAAAAATCCCAGACGATTTCATGCTTTTGTGAAAATCGCAGTATTTGTTAATATATATTTAAAAAAAAAAAAGTAAGAAAAAAAAAGGAACATGCCGCTTTTGGTGTTGAGAAGAGCGTGGAAAACCATAACCTCAATATGCTCAGAATTAGAGGAGGAGTGCCAGACATTCCAACGAAAGAAAACAAACAGGCAAGATCCTGATTTTTGGAGGTATGGCTTGTGATACTGAATACTGATACTAATGGATCCCTCTATATTTTGATACTAAGATTCAAATTGTTTTTCAGATGCCAGTGATTGTCATTCAGAAATATGGGTAATGAAAAGTAAAAGTGTTAGGACTTGAGGCAGAAATAATATTTCTGAATAGAGGAGAAAGAGAGCAGTGAGGGAGGGAGAGCAAACTGATTTGCATCAGCTGTGAGATGAATTAAAGTGTATCCTTTAAAGCATTTGGCAAACACATGAGAAGTATTTCACTGACGAAGTATACACAGGGAATGACAGACTTACTTTATTTGACCACAGTTTTCACTTCTGACCCTTAAAAACCAGGCTCTGACTGACCCACCTCTGCAGGGGCTCTAATACAATTCGGACCCTGCCAGCAGTATCCCATCACAATTTTAACTATAAAGAACCCATGCATTTGTGAATTTGAAAATATCCTTGATGCTGTATGCTTATTTGAATCTCTTACTCCCCGAACATGTAATTTTTAAGAAACTAGATCCAATACTCAATTTACTTAGTGCATGTGACTACCGTATGTTGCTGAAACTAAAAATAGGAAAAAATCTGCTTCTAGCTGGCAGTCATGAAATCAGGTTTCATTCATTCATTGCAAATATTTTTTCTGGCTTGATAACCAAAAGTTCAGCTGAGAGGGCACTTGTATCTATTAACTTTTAGCACTGGAACTTAGACTTTTATGTCTTGAGTTAGTGATTATTCCTAAAAATAAGGAAACCTTTGTTTGCAATAAAAAACGTTTCTACTTCAAGAACCGCAAAGCCTGCTTCTGAGAACCATAGTTTAAAAAAAGCAACATAAAAACTTCAGCAAGTCTCCCTTCTGTGTCACTTAGATTACTATTACCTGAAACAGATCTCCAGAGAGTAAAAATAAAAAATCAGAGTTTGATTGTCCATTTTATACAGTGTTTCAAGAATGTCTTGAGGTCCCGTTAGACTCAGGAGCTCATCTTGCTAGCGGTGTGTTCTCCTTGTGCTAGCAAAAGGCAGATCATCCCTGCACAAGTGGCCAACAGATCACTCTCTACTTTGAAATTGTTTCTTGAACATTATCATCAGCTACAGCTTTGGTACAGCACTTCCTCACAAAGCACACCCTCTCTCTCATATTGTACATGTGAATATACATGAAGCTTGAA
This sequence comes from Ceryle rudis, assembly GCA_033439905.1. Lineage (NCBI taxonomy): Eukaryota > Metazoa > Chordata > Aves > Coraciiformes > Cerylidae > Ceryle > Ceryle rudis. The sequence continues at coordinate 59,081 of JAAGNO010024171.1, forward strand.
AGTGGTGGTGGATTGCATGTCCCAGAATTAAAGTTCTGCTTAAGGTAGCTACTGCTATGTGCTCTGATGTGCACCATTGCTGCTTTCATATCCTCTTCCAGCTGGTACCATTCTATCCTCCTGGGTGCAAGGACAAGCATCATGCACTGGAGGTTATGATTCACATTTACTGTGATTAAAAATACACTGATAAGCATGTAAGATATGTTCAATATTGAATCTAAATTCCATAAAACTCTCTCAGGCTTCCATAGCACAGACACACAGAATTTTGATTGAATCTGCTCTACAGCAATTAGCTAATATATTCATTAACTGCAAGGCTCAGTAATATGAACGTAGCAAGTGATACTTAATTACAATAATTAATGCCTACTGATTCATGAATAATACATTCCATAGCTATTTACATATTCATACTTACAATGCTATTAATGGATAATTATCATTTAAAAGATGCGGACATCAGGAATTTAACAAGTACACCTTTCCCCCCAGTCTCACTGTGGTTTTACCTGTTTGTCTTGCTCCTGTATACCTCTATCTTGCCACTATACACAGAAATATAAACAACATTATTTTCAAGACCTATAAATGATTACAATGGCAAATGCAGCCATGGAGGTTAGTTTTCACACTGCACAAGTTCTGAGGCAGTACTCTCATCAGTTTTTGTCCTGAGTTTGCAAAACAATTCAGAAGAGTTTTAGGATAGTATTTGAAAATAAAAAACCCCAATGTTTCACCTCCCCTTTCCTGCAGAAAACTTCTCAAGTATTAGGAAGTGGAGTACAAGAACAGCATTAGCATTCTTCTTCTTCAAATGAAAAAAAAAACAGAAACAAAAAATCCCAAAGAAGAAATTTACACACCTGTAAGGGGAAATATTTAGTGAAAGAACTTTATTCTCTTTGTCATCAGTATAAATTTGTTCTTATCCTGAATTTATGATCTTTCCTACTGCAGATGGTTAGGACACTTTCACACTTTAGAGATTATTCATTTGTGAAGCTATGGTAGCAACACTGTCAACCCCTTCAAGATGAACAATCATTTCTGCCCTAGATGGCTGGTATTTTTGCTCTAGCACACAGATTTCAGCCTCCATGCAAGCAGATAAGTCGATAGCCCTCCCAAGCTTGGAAAAGACTTTAAAAGCCATAGAAGAGCAAAAAATATTTTTTTCATATTCAAATGTAATTATTTTAAGGCAATATAATGATTTTTCTTCAAGCTAGCCTAAGCTTGAATGCTCATTGTTAACATCACTAAGAAAATTATATTCAACTACCCGCATCAGGAGTGTGGTAAAATGAATTAGTAAAGCTGGGTAAGTCAACTGAAACTGAGAAGCACTACCACCCTTATTTTCAGACTAGTACTCACCTACCGCTCCTCCACAGCGACAGGCAAGGATCTGTGGGCCCCAGGACACTGGAAAGCTTATTACAGCTGTCAGAATCTGCAGAGGGTGAACAGAGGGTCTCATCATACATGGAAGTCAGCTCAAGGTTCCCCTCCTATAGTGTGGCTGAAAAATCCATGACTCAAGGCAGCAAGATTGGGTCAAGGCATTGAGGAGCTTCAGACTGATGTCTTAGTAAGTGAGCATGTTTGTGTCTACTGTGACTTTTGTCTTCTCCAGTGCTCTTGCCTGTTGAGAAAGACTAATATGAACAGTAAAATATTTTCAAAATTAAACCATTTTTCTGAAATTCCCTGTTCTGCCTAACTCCACACTGTTTCAGGTACCTGCCTCACAATAATATAAACTCATGAAATCAGAGATATTTAAACCCACTCATTTTCATGCTCTAAAATCATACTGAAGCCAGCAGTACTTGAGGACCAAAGGAGAGAGGACTGAATCCCTGTTCAAAACTGATGCCTTCAGCCTCTAGCAATCATGGTCACCATAGCCAGTCCGTGACACATTCCTACTGGCTTTATTTCCCAAGGGAGGATCAAACCATGGGTTAGAAGAACTATCAACAAGCAGAAGCTGACTCTCACCTATGAGCTTGCCTAATGTTTCTAAGATCTGGACAGGGAACAGACTGCAGGAAGGAACTAAGTAGCCTGGTCTATATAACCTGCATTCTGTAAGGCTGCTGCTGGAAGCATAAAGGGTATTCCCTGGTACTTCTGGTTTATTCTCTGTAGTACCTTACTTTGAGAAAACCCTCACCATGTCAACTACTGAGAAAACAACTGTACAGCACAGGTAAAGTTATTATACCATATGATAATATTGAAATAATATTATTTCATTGACTGAAGTAAGTTTTTACTATTTTCATTAGCCTAGCACAGTCAGCATAACTGAGCAGGGAAAAGGCTGGAATGTATTTGTTTTCAGATCATTCGCATGGTTGTAGATCACCCATCATGGCAAAATTGTTACTGTTGATGGTAGGAGCCAGAGAGAGCTCAGCTTTATTCCTGTGCCAGGTCAAATGTGGGATAAGAAGAAACATGTTTAGATTTGTAAAATGAGCAGCTCTGTTCTGGAATTCATTGAAAATGTCACAATGCCATTTTTACAGTTGTTTTTCAGAGCAGAACAGCCCCTTAATATCCTTTGCTATTTTCTATTAGCCTGTATTCAAAACACAGGATTTAACAAAAACTTCTAAAACGATATTGCAAGAAACACATTTAATATGTGTCATAACATAAGGTACAAAAACATTAGGATGCAAAGACAATAAGGTTGTCTGATGTGTCTTAGCTGGGAAAGACAAGAAAGCTCCTCACAAGGCCAGCATTACTGCATGCATCAGCGAAAAGCAGTTGAATATTTAATGTGCATGGTAAATATAAGCAGAAAAGGGAGCCCAGATGACATATGACAGCATAACACTCTGCAGTATAGGAATCAGCCTTAAGCATGGTATTCACATAACACATTTAGTATTCAGACTAACACATTTTGTCTGTACACCATCCTTTATGTTGCAATGGCATTGTTTTCCTATTTCTCACCTTCTGATGTTTTCCCTGTAGACTCACATTCACATCACATGGGCATTTATTTCAGTCATTGCTCACTTTATAACACATTCCTGCACTCCATGACTGCGTTGTTCAGATACTAAATTTTACATCTTTTTTTCTCATATGTTTCATGAGACTTAATGTTCTTTTCTCTTTTATCTATTTTTTCTATCTTCAAATAATGCAGCAGGCTTAGCGCTGAGGGAAGGTATTCTGAAAATTGCTTTAGAGCAATTAACAAATTTAAAAAGCAGAATTTTAACTTCAAATTTGAATTTTAATTCAAATTTTAAATCAGAAACAAATACTTCTGTCTTCCGGTTATCTATGTATATAAGCAGTTTAATTCACATACTTGTGCAGAGTATCTTTCAATTCTCGTTATGAAATTCCATTCCTAATAACATCTGCAAAAAAAATCTGGCCATTTTACTAGGCTTATAGAACATTTTTCCACTAAAAAGCAATAAAAAGAATTTGTGCTCCTGACGGTCTGAAAAATATTTTGGTTTCAAAAGATCAGGAACATGTATCTATTTTGATACAGAGAGCCACATAAATGAGAGGCTTGTTACACAAATGTCTGAGCTTTGTCCCAAACTAACTGTGCAGCAAATACAACAGTCATTAAATTTATTCAAACAATACTTACTAGAAGAGATTATTCACTTTTCAAGAAGAATAAGAGCAACAAAGTAACAAATGTGATACTGCTGTAATACAGTGGAAAGGACAGAAGAATCAGCAGCATTACAAATCTCTGTAATTATCTAGTGTGAGCAGATTTGCATCACTGCAGAATTTTTATTGTTGTTAGACCCTGTGAAATGTTAGGGTAGGGATTTTGGAGATTCTCAAGCACATGAAAAGTTAGGGGTCTAATTTATCTATTACTGGAATAAATGGAAATATTTCCATTTCTGTCTGGTGCAGCACAGGTAGCACTCACACACTGCACTCTTCTTACCCCTCAAAGGACAGTACCTTTCAGGTTCTCTTCTCCAAGAAGTAATTGTTTGTGGGTGAAATTAAAGGTGCAGTTGTTTTCTGATCATCCCGTGATAAGACCTTCTCTCCCCTGTTGACTTTTTGCCAGTTATCCAAGAAAACAATGCATGGTCTGAACACAGTAAGCCTGGCTGGCACCTGAGAACTCCTAATTCTGGAAAACAAACAAACAAACCAAACCCAATACATACCTGCTCACAATTCAGATCAATAAGGAAATAGAGAATAGGCATTGAGAGTGCCTGGCAACATCACATCTTCTGCATAGCTGGTTTTGGTTTGTATTCGCAAGTGTGAAAGCCTTCGGTCCTGTTCTCTGGGCTGACTCTAATCCTTCAGTGAAACTGCAGCGTAGGCAGCCATCTCCTCCACAGAGCTCATATGGTTACCTATCTTTTTTAATCCCAAAGCCTACCATTTTGTGAACTGATGCATCAAATTGCACACGAGACTCATCAAGACACTCTGCTGTGTCTCATGGAAAATTCCATAGGGTCCTTTCTTATTTTATTGTTTCCTTTAATCAAAAAAACCAAACCAAACCAAACCAAAAAAAACAAAAACAAAAAAAAAAAACAAAACAAAAAAAAAAAAACAAAAAAAAAAAAAAAAAAAAAAAAAAAAAAAAAAAAAAAAACCCAAAAAACCCCACAAACAAAACAAAACAAAAACATTGAGTCCAAAATAAAATGCTTTTTTTTCTATACATATGAAAATGTAACAGGTCCTTCCCAGTAGACCTAAACCCACTAGTAAAAGGTGGTGTCTTCTGTCACTTTCTACAGGTTTGGTAGTTATTATCCTCATAAAAACTTCTCCCTGTTCTTTCAGTATGTGATATTGTCAGGGAACCACACTGGTTGCCAAGGATCTCTCTGGAGAAGCCAGAGCAGAGATGAGTCCTCAGGAAAATGTCAGTGCTGTCAGTGTTGCCTATCATGTCTGAAAGCCATCAGAAAAAGGTTGTTCTGGAGGAGGTCCTCGAGACACAAAGTGATACTGAGGAAAATGAAATAACACAAGTAGGAAAATTGTAAGAAAATGGATTTGCAAAGATGATACACATAGGGACAGTACTGAAAACCCTAACTGAACACCCTATCTTAGCCTGAAAATTCCTAGCTCATGATCACTTTTTTCACCTTCTCTCAAAACCACTGATGAAAGAGAAAGCAGAGGTATTCTTACAGAAGAAAATGCTAATATATGACATTTCTGAAAAAAAAAAAATATAAATAACTTGCTACTTTTCATGGTTGCCTTACCAATCGTGAAACAAGTAAGAGATTTGGAATATTTCAAGGGAGCACTCAAGTACAAATCAGGAGAGTTACTCGGAACCATAAAGAAACATCTTGGAACTCACTGATTAACGCAGTTGAATTAAATAGCTTATTTGTGGTATAAAAAAGTAAAGACAGAAAACAAGCAAAGCATCAGGTTCGTGGGACTTCAGAATGGGATTTTGGCAGAGAATGATCTCCAAACATTGCAACGCAACCAGCCAGGTACTTTGACAAAATGGGTCATCACTGGTTTGAGGCAGTTACAGGTAATGAGAGTGATAGAGCAAAATCCTTTCAATATTTGAGACTACTTAAAATTAAAGCAAGACCCTTCATCAGTCTTTAATGTGTAAGAGTCCCACAGGGTGTGGAGCTGAGCATTCAGGCATCAGCACAGTGGAGTGAGAACTGCAGAGGTATTTGTCCAGGAGGAGTGACTGACTGGCCAGCCTAGGAAAGAGCATCTGTCCTGGAGCTCAGACAATAAATAAGAGGTCAGCTTATGTGGAAATGAGTGTTTAGACTAAGTTCAGACTGTAAACTCGTAACAGATATATACGAATAATTTATTATCAGCATAAGTGCCAAAGACTGAAGGGTAAATCCTAAACCAGACCTTCCTAGTTCTCATTCTCAACGGGAGTGTTAGAGCCATGGCAGGGCTGCACTGCCCTATCATGCCTGCTAGGGACTGATGGCAGATATTTGTGCAGGCAGTGCTTAGGCAGTATGAAGGGGTTAAATTCAATTACCATTTCCACCATACATTGCCTAACTCATCATAAGCTAATCATGTCTCAGTTTCATGCTTCAGTTTCCCTCACTGAGAAAAGGATATTGGTCTACTTTAAAGGGGATCTCCAAACTGAAAACTACTGTTTAAGAAACAAGGCATCAAGGATGGAGCTAAGAAGGAAGAATCACTTAGGCTGCTTGTTCAACTGAGGACAACTCTGGTATCTGAGAAAGGCAGAAACAAAAGGCAGGTTGTATCAGGAACAACTTAAAACTGCAGATAAAGGTGGATTTTGACTTGAACACTGTAGAAAATGTTACTTTCAGCCTGTATTGAGGAGCCCCCGGATATAAATTAATCATCTGGCTAGAAACAGGACTGAGTTGCACACTCATAGTCAATACACCTTAACTTGGAGAACCAGAGATAAATTCAGTGAGCTGAGACAGCAGATTTTTCTCCTCTCTCTAATATGTATGATTTTCAAGAAAATCTTCTAAAAGTGTAAGAATATTTCTTAAAAGAAATACATTGATAAGGCTACCTTTACATCCTGTCATGGTAGAATAAATGTCTCTAATCTGAAGTACAATGTATTTTCTGGTAGCTATCTTTAGGTGGCAGTAAGGTAAAAGCATGGAGTAGGAAGTTAAGAGAAATCTCCAACACATTTTTAGAAACCTTTTTCTCATGTACTGTGCTGGCTCTAACATAGAGACTTAATAAACCACTTGTAGCTTCAACAGATACCCAAAAAACAATTATTAGAGTTGGCTTCATTTAGATCGCATTCAGATGCAAACCTGTTGAATGCCAGCAATATTAATACATTGACCGGGTATTAGGTATGCAGTACTTGATCCAAGAATCCCTGAGGACAAAGGTAAGGTTCATAGGTACAGACACACTCATATGTGCCTATCAACAAATGGAAGTACATGAGAAAAACAAAATCCACCAGAAAAAAAGCCACCAGCAAATCAAAGGTCTAAATAAAGATTAAAACAGGCTTTCAAGTAGTAATTACTGACATAGAGCTTTTATAGATATTTTCTTTTTTCCATCTACACTTTTCATGCATGCATCTTTTCAAAAGTATTTCCTGAAGCTAAGGTGTTATGATGTTTGTTGTCTCTAATCAACTTTCTACTAGAAAAAAAAATAAAGAAAGCTAGTAGGATAAAAACAAACTAAAATTTTTATCAAGGAATATAATTAGCTAAGTAACGCAACAGTGTCATGTAGTGTGCTAAGGCAAGTATTATGTAGCCAATAAAGGTCTATCTTATACCATTAATATTTACAGTTGGAAGCACAAGATGGCTGCAATTGAAGTGCTGCACCCAACAAAGGCTAGCTGTTGGCTTGATACCTTGTTGTTTGACAGTGTGAAACAGTCGAATAGCTACTTACTTCATCACCACTTGACAGCATAATATTAATGCTAGGTAGCAACACATGGCTGTTTTGCAGGAGCTTAGCACCAAAGAGGGAGAAGAATTTCATGAAACAGTTTTGAGATTGTAGGCTTAGCTTACTAGCAGAGAAATAGGGATGAAAATTGTCTGGCAATTATGAAATAAAACAGAGACTTTTTGTCTCTGCTACATCATATACCACTGACCCACACATCACTGGACAGAGCAGTTTCTTATTCCTACAGAAGTGGGAAGAGGCAAGACTGACAGTTTCAGCACAGGTTGCACCAATTCTTATGGAGAACAAGGACCTGGAGGAGATAGATGGCCCTGCTTCACTTCATTGTCACAGTCAGGGACCATCTCTATATGATGCTAATCTTTCGTGGGTACTTAGTGCTCTTCTCAAAGATCTGATTACAGAAATAAAAGAATATCTACCACTAGCATCTCTAATTAAGGAAGAGCTATTTAACCTCAACTGGTTTGTGCTGGAAAGTGGAGAAAGTGGAGGAAAGCAGTTCTGTACTCACAATTCAGATTGTGCAACTCCTTTAAAGTTAATCAAAATTGCTAATGCAGAACACAGGTGAATCATAACTGGTGAAAATAATGCACATGGAAACATATTAATGAGGAGAAACAACATGCAGGTATTCACTTAGATAGGCTTTATGCTTCCAGATTGTAAATACCTCAGCAAAATTTCTTTGTAATAGGGAAAAAAAAAAGAGAAAAATTTGAATTTACAGTGAGAGAAATAGAAAGTATGTGCAAAATTCAGAAGTTTATATTAGAAATGGCTGTTTCACCCTTGACATAGCTGTTGATAGCCTACATTATCATTGCTTGCCCTGTTCTCTTATCCAAACACTGTCATTCCCATCAGCCACTTCTTGAATGTTCTAACATCATCATTCACATGCTGATCTGCTCAACACCTATTCAACCAGTGAAGAAAGCAGTTTTGAAATTCATTCTTCTTTCTCATAGTTTTAAAATTTCATTCTGTTTACTGTAACTCTCTTCACCTCTTTTTCCTCAAGATCTGTCCTGCCCTCATCTTCAGCACTGTAACACTTTTTTCTATTCTCCTGCTTTGGTGTTTAACCTACTGACCCCCTCCCACCCACTTCAGATTTCCTTGAAAGGCCACTACTGAGTGTTTTACCAAGAGTGTTGAGTGTTTAATTTCTACTGTGGCAACTATAGGAATACAATAAACTCAACCCAGCTACATGCAGGGCAATGACAGGAAGTTACTGTTTTCAGCTAGAGCCTTTTGATTAAAAAATATATATATATGTATGTATATATCATGCATTCCTTCCTGCTTATCCCTGCTTATCCCTAATAAGGCTTTTATTCACCACTAGACTTATTCATATAGAATCCGCTGTCTCAAAGCTGTAATGCAATTATCCCCTATGGAGAAACACCACCTGATACACTGCGCAGTTATCCATGTGCAAAAATAACTCTATATGATACCACAAAGCATTTCCCAAATTGGAAAGGGATGTTACACTCCAGAGACTGACACCTTTACTAAAACATTTGTCTAGTCTGCAGTTTAGCAGATATGGGACAAACTTCTCCTCAGCATGATTTGCCTGGATTTACACCAGCTATAGATTTTCCCTCTTATCCTCTCAGATTGCAGCAGATGGTGAAGTTCCTACATCAGAGGCTGTCAATAGAATTTTAAAAGGCTTCTCCTAACAACACATTGGAGCTGCACATTTAATCTGTACTGCACCATCAAGATGATCTTAAAAAGCATTGGACCACACTTACAAAATTAGCACTGGCAGTTGCTGCAGAAACACTATCCAGAAGTCTTCTGAAAGCCCACAGCTTAATGAGAGTTTACCTCACAAATTGCCAGCTAAATCACTTCTCTGTGTATAACCAACACTCTGCTTTCAAAAAGAAAAGGCATTTAGTACTTTGGCCTGTGAAATACTGATCCAGCAAAATATTTGAGGGAGATTTTAAGGGGCTACTTAAGCACTCCTGGCATTTATAGGTCCATGTCTGAGCACATGTAAAGTAGAGTGGCCAGAACCCGAGACACTATTTCTTCTGCCTAAGGCATATCATTCCTGAAATACTATGTACCACTATTTTCATGGCTGGGCCACTTCCATTAAACAGTTAATATGTCGGATGTCAATAGTACAAGTAGTTTAATAAATTATAGTTTCACTATGTATCCTGTTCATTAAAGATTAATTCCTCAAAGTGAGCTTCCAAGTTTAAAAAGCTACTCAGCCTCAGCCAAAAAGCTAAAATTGTAAACAGAAGGAAGGCCATCTGAGACGAACATTACTGCAAGTGCTAGCCCTGGGGAGGGGGCACCTTGTTTTCATTTAAACACATCACTGTTTCCAGGTGATTCAGGAATGGTCCTCCAGTCTAATCGGGGGAGGAGGAGGTCTCTGTATGCCAATCTAATGGGAAGAGCAAGACTAATGTGAATAACACCCTTGTTTAACCACTGTATGTTTTACAATTTAGTTCTCACATTTTAGAGAGCTCACATTTTAGAGAGCTCCATCTCCAACCTCCAGTTTCTTACTCCACTATAATTAGAACAAACTTCCTTGTTAATTTCTGTAGTATCACAACAGTGTGACTTCATGTGTCAGTAAGGAGGCTGCCAGAATTTCTTAATGAGGCACATTACTTGCAAGACCAGTTAAATTCTAGACTTCAATCTCCATCATCTTCAGTTTCTCACAGGACATCAGAGATGTAATCCTTCCTTGATAGTAAGGATTGCATTTTTCTGATCTCTGACTGGTCAAGCCAGATGATCAATTTATCACTATAGTTGTTAACACTGATTTGACCTATATTAGCGCTTTAATTTCAAGAAGAACTGTCAGACAACTAAAAGTTGTTCCAGGAAGGAATTAATTCAAACTGTCACATTGCAACTAAGACATACTATTCAAACTACATTTTATATAAAAATAAATGTATATTAGATAGCGGTGGTAGTGAATGTAATTTTTTCAGAAACATCTAAAGAAAATATTCAAACAATAATATCCACCAGAAAAAAAGAAAGCTAAAAAACAATTGGGAAGAAAAAAAATAATAAAAAAAAGATTGCTTAGAAACATTATTCTTCAAGGTGAATTTCCTATGTATATATACATTTTATACTGCAGCTCTTCTGCACACATCAGTAGCAATCACATAAGTTTGGTCTTCAGCAATGTCCACAGAGGTGCATACAGGACTCAGGGTCTCATTCAGCCCCTCCAGCAATGAGAATATCTTTTCCTGCAGATATCAGGAAAACAACTCAGAGGCTGAACTCAGAGGCTGATGGCAAAAACAGCAATAGCAATGATGAAAATTCAGGATTATCTACATCTCTACATGTAGTATAGATAGATTTTCAGAGAACTACAGAGACAGGTGAGGGATGACAGGATAGCTTCCTCCCAGTGGACATGGTGTCAGAGGGAGAAGTTCCCAAGATGTAGAGAGAAAAGCAGTCCTGCTTACTTTGGAGTGGTACTTGCAATACAGAAGACAAAGCTACCTGTGACCAGCACCAAAGCCAGTATGTGGCAACTACAGGCCAGCCTGAACTGGAGATACAAGCTGTCTGATTACAGGGGGAAGTAGTCAGATCTTTTCTGGCCACGGAGATCTTCTTCAGGTATTTGAGGCTCCAAGTCTGAATCTGGTCCTCCTACAAACTGTTTTGTTCTTATTCATTAAGGAGGCAAAACTGGAGAGAAACCCTGCAGCAGTCTTTCTAGGTCCATTGTTTTTCTCTTGCTTTCTGCTTCTCCATTTAATAGAATTCAAACACTTTTGCTACCATATAATCCTGAAACTTGTTCAGCACCAGGTTTAAAATACAGTAAATACTGTGCCTTTCCTGAATAGCTTCCTACACACACACAGACAAGAAGAATGGCTGTGGAATGTGACTGACATAGAAAAAGCACTTTTGAAGCTCACAGATAGAGTTGAAGCTCAACTGAAGAGTTGTAAGGTGTGCAGAAGGAAAAGAAATTGGTGGCCACACTGGAGATAAACAGGAAAAATCAGCTAATGTGCACTGCAGACACTAAGTGCTGCCTCCTTTGTTGCAACAGGTACCAAAGTAGAAGGAATAAATTCTATATGTACATGAATTATAACTGTGTATATGCACACTCAATATAGGTGAGTGCCCACATGGACAACAGGATGAAGTAGGAAACCAGGATAAAGCATAAAGATAAAGCAGTTAAAGGAAATAGGTGGCGCTTATAGAATCTTAAAAATAGTTTGCTATTTTCAGTGGCCTGTGCAGTGTTTGGCTCATCTGGGCATGAATCTCTTTAAATGGGTCCAAGATGGATTATTAGTTCAACTCAGCAGCCCAACATCTAGGTCAACACAGCTCTTGAGACCTGGTGGGTGGTGTTCAGCACAAACAGAGCAGCTACTTTTTACAGATGGTGCACAGGAGACCAATAGCTGTTTGCTTCTGAAAGTAAAAAAAAAAAAAAAAAAATAATGGAAAAAGGGACTTCATGTGCTGCTCAGTTAAGGAACAAAGTCAATCTATGGATTTATGACCACTTTACTGCTGTTGGAAATAAACTGTAGTCCCACAAGCTGGGGTTATCAATGCATCTTATTATAAACAGATTTGTGTATGACTGAGTGGATTTCTTCTTGAACTACTGAGATTCTTATTTGAATTCAGCCTTTAACAGAAAAAAAATCCTACAAGATGGCTGTAAATCCCTAATGAAATCAACTCGGTGTATTTGTGGACTTTTTAATCAAGTTAATGGCTTTTCTTTGGCTGCTCAGTATTATCCCTATATGCACCCAAACCTTTCAAAGCATTGTGATATGGATTAGGACCACTCAAGCCATTAGTCTCTCATTACTATAGCAAATGGTTTTTATTTGGGGGCATTAAACCTGAAAGGTGTGGATCATAAAATCATAGAAACGTCTGGGTTGGAAGGCACTTCTTGAGGTCATCTAGTCCAACCCCCCTGCTGAGAGAAGGGACATCTTCAACTAGAGCAGGATCAGATGTTCTTACCATGAATGAAGTAATAACCTTGTGAGTGGTGTCAGGACTCAGGATCCAGAGACCTCACTGGTAAAATCTCCAGTGCACATGAGCAGCTGTAGAATTCTCAGAAAGCTCCGCATATGGCAGAGAATGAAAATCTCCAGGATTTGGAAATCCCTGTGTTTTAAAGTTTGTGTTGATGTCACTGTCTTGTGAAGCAAGCAGAATCAGGCATGTTTCGATGTGAGTGCTGAAATGAAAGCTGATTAATTCTTCATGCCCAGGAACAGAAACATGCTTCTCCTTTTAGAGCACATTATGCCATTCACATCCCAAAGACACATACCCTTGATTCAAGCCACATTTTCCCATGCAAAGCTCATGCCAAGGTAGCAGTGTCTTGAGGAAGCTCAGGTTACTTCTCCCACACCTACAGTGATTTCTTTTCTGGTGCTGCAGCTTGCTCTTCTTTCTCCCTGGTCTGGCTCAGCCCTTGGTTTCTGTGGCCATAATTGTCATCCCCCATATCAACATGAAGTGGATTAGATCAGCTAAGTTATACTACTGTAAAACACCCCAGAGGAAGAGGCCCTGTGTATTTTGATGGCTCCCTTGTACTATTCCACTTGCCTTTGGCATCTGTCACACATGGAAACATTCATATGTATCAAAGAGCTAATGTTCCCCTCTTATAAAATACCCGCTTGGAAGGCAGCATATTTAAAGGCAAGCATACATATACTGGATTGACAAATGCCACTGAACTTTGACTTGTGAACTGGGCCCTCCTTAATCCAACTGTTCATCTACAAATCAAATCAAGGCACCAAGGTGGAACAATCAATCTATTTCACTAACAAATTGAAAAGCAAAATCCAGCCCTACAATGAAGTTTCACTCTACTAATTTATTCTACCTAATCTGAACATTTTAAATAAGTTTTATTTAAGTATTTTAGAAGCCTAAAAAATAATCAGCTTTGAAATCAAACAACCAATGAAAAGCCAACAGATGTTGTTTTAAAAAAAGACAAAAAAAAAAAAGATTTTTTTTTTTTTTATGCATTTCCTCCCTGTGGATAAAGCCATTCACTACATGAAAGTAAATTAAAGCGTATTTTCTTTTTCTTCCCTTTTTTTTTTAAATTTTGCCAAAAATAATCTTTCTCCAGCTGACATCCAAAGACATATAAATACAAAATGCTACATGAAATACCTTAGCAAGAAGCCCATTTACCTTCTGATGTTAGCAGACTTCATTTTGTTGTATTGCCATGGCACATAACATCATCTTGCCATCAGCAGCTGTTACCATTAAGGATACAGCTTTTACTGACAGCTAATGTATATATTAGGGGCAGGGAAACTCTCACAACTGTTCTGCAACTGACTGCCTTTTAAACAGGCTCATAAGTTAATACAGGTTGCAAGAGCCCTCAGGAGGTTTCCCAGTCCAACCTCCTGCTCGAAATGTAATAAGAATTTCTAAGGTATAGCCCAGTCAGTAAATTAACTCTCCTTCAGTTACCGTATGTATATTTAGTTATTCATAAGCAGTGTTGAAGTGACATTCAGAAATAGCTGTGATCACCGTGTGGTATTTATTAGCATGAACCGTTTCCGGAAGGCTATCACTGAGTACAGGGGTCTCATAGGCTTCCCTGACAACAAAGATCTTTAGCAAAAAAATTTGTTAACTTGTTCCTCTTCTTAAATTTCCATCTGTCCTGTGGATTTTTTTTGTTTGTGTTGAGACAAATGAAGTTTGCTTCACGTTGTCCTTTTGTTTCCAGAGCTTTCCCCTTCTGGTTTTGAAACTCTAGGCCACAGAACACCTCTTGTGTGGGACTCTGACACAACTTTGTGATAAACATGCCAAAAAATTGCATATTCATAGCAAATGGCCATCTCCCAAGCAGTCAATTCAATAACCAGACCTTAACAAGCTAACAAGGGGAAGTGAATAGCAGCCTGTGCGGTATGAAACTGAAAAGTGCTTAGTGTGGTGGTCTAATCAAGGAGACATCAGCTGTGCATTGCTCACCACACAGTGCCTTAGGAAGCCCATGGACTCGCAGCCACGGGTGATCTGCTCTGTGGCTGTGAACATAAAGATAAGCAGCTACATGGTAGAGGGGCTCTCCTCTTTGAAACGTCAGAGAGGTTCACAGCCTAGATCTATCTGTGGTGGAAGCAGCAGGCAAGGACTTAATAGAAGAGCCTAAAGCATTGATAAGGGACTTTTACTTTCAAAGTGCTGTTTTAAAGCTCACTCCCTGACAATAACGCAAAATACACAGTAGGGTCAGTGACAAAACCTCTTTTTATGTTGTCTCAGCGGCACTATGTTTCTAAAAATGCTACTTAATCTTTTTTTCTAGGATGATAATAACAATTATTTCGGTCTATTCTCAGAACAGACTCTGAGATGATGGGAGACAGAACTTTTTAGAATTTTTTTTTTTCCAGACCAGCCAGGTGATTTTCCAAATTAATTTAACTGTTCGGCTCTTAGTTATGAAAGAAGCAGTTGATTTTGATGGGACCAGACTGCAGGGACTTCTGGCAACCCTTGTTATCAGTCTAGTGCTCCTGCTATGGGGCTACCTATATTGTAAACTTAGACAGTGATCTGTGGGCTGAGAAACCAGGAGACAGCACTTGAAAGATAGATTATCTTTTCTTCATCAGTAGAATCCACTCAAAAAAGTGACATAAAGGCCAATTTTTAATACTTAGAAATTAGAAGCAACATAAACACAGAAATAAAATTAACTTATATATCTGATGATGGTAAAACCCCCAGGTCTCTAGATCTTTATCAATGGGGTAACTTTTTTTAACATACTGGCTCAAGAGGAAGCATTTTGTCCAACACAAATACAGGTAATATGGGCAATTTTCAGTAGTTTTTTCAAGTTCAAGTCACTGGTTGACCAAACCGAACCAAATGAATGAATAATAGTTATTAAACAGAAACAAGAATTGGAACAAAACATATAGTGGATCGCTATGGTGTGCTATGGGTAAGGTTTCTGTAATAAGTAACTAATGCATAATGAAAAAAAGCTCTGCTATGATGATTTTAACTTCAGGATTAGGTTTAGATATCCTACTGCTTTCTAACAAGTTACACGTTTTTTTCTTCTCAATTCATTTGCATTTTTTTTCTTTAAGAAATTAAATTAATTTGAAGGATATCATAAATGAAAATGTCTCCATAGATATAGACATACAACAGAAATGGAAAGAATATGGACAGGAAAATAGCAGAATAAGTTCAAAAATTTCACATATCAGAGAGCAGGCATTACCATCTATTTGCTTAAGGTAGTGAATTTCTTTCCCAAATGTCCTGTTCGAGCCTAGGATCAGAGTTAACTCTAGACTATCTTGGTCTTCACTTTCCCAGAACAGACAATGACAATAAAAGACAGCTTCTGAGAAGAAAAATTCCATTACAAATTTGCAGCCTTTCTGAGACAAGAGGAACAAGGGTCATATAGTCTGACACATTACAGAGAAAAACTAAGATCTCACATGTATCTGTAACACCATCTAAAGATGAAATGACCTTCCCAATCCAATATAATTTAATAGACCAACATGTTTCATGCCACCTTGTTTTAGGGTTGGAGGCATGTGGTCCGTCACCTGCACTAGATTATTTCTATTGGAAAAAAAAGTGGTTTTAAAATCATGGGAACCATATATTTAGCCATCAAGGACAGAGGAAAATATCCTAGCTGGTCATGCATGCCCTAGAGAGAATTCCTGAGCCAAACTTGCTTTTAGTATTATAGTAGGACCTTTTACATCAGTGTGAAGGTGGAGAGAGAAAAAGGAAGAATTGTTTTAACAGTTTCCTTCTAATGCTGTTCTTCTGCAAAGGCCTGAATTGAAGCAATGTACTCACAGCAGTAGCAGCCACTTAGAGTACATACATCACTGAATGCAAAATTGTCGTTGTTCTCAGGACTGTAATTGCACTTCCTTAGAAATGACGAGTAAGCAAGTCACTAAAATATCCTGTAACATGCAGTATCTAACTGGGAAATGGGCTTTGACCTGCTGTTTTCTGTTTCTAAATATTTTGGGATTTGAAAGTTCAGCCTCAAGCACACATGCATCTATTGCAGTTCAGCTGTCACTTGTAATACAAATCAAAAGATGATGGATGGCAGAATCTGCCCATAAGTTGTATTCCTGATAGGGTCATTCTGTCCATAGTGACCACTTTTCCACATAACCACGAGGCTGGCTTACCTCACCATAAGCATTTTTTACACATAAAAGCACATACATAGATGTGTATAAAATGTTCATATACCAACCATAAAATTTCTCTGGTCTAAGCTTATAAACTGGCAGATTTGTTTATGTGCGCTGTGCCTTCTGACAGTATAACCTTTCCCACTGCCACATAAAAACAGGAAAAAAAAAATCAGAGCATACTTACATTCATCCTGTACTGTATTCCTTGCATTTCTGTAGATGAAGCTACAAAGCCTGTATTGTAGAAGAGCTGGATGAATATTTTTAAAAATATTTCTGAAAAAATACCAAATAATTTCTTACTGAATAGATTTCAGTTGCAATTTTGTGCAGCTTCTATACACTTATTGAATACAAACATGCTGGTAGAAAAGTTTACTGGCGGGATTGCCTGTAGAAATAGTAAATTTTACAAAAGATATTTACAGTAAGCAGATTTTCTACATAGAAGTAGTCACATAAACTGGACTCTTCCAGCAAGAGAAACATAAATGTGACTGAATATATATCCAGTCAAAATAGCTCATATTTAATTTGCAGTAGTGAAGACTAGCAATAACGTGTTCACAACCAAATTGGGCATAATGAATTATTATTAAAGTGATTAAATAATTGCTGAATTACTGCTATAGTCTGCAGACATATTAAGTCACAAGTTTTTTTTCAAGCAGGAAGGAAGCAGTCAAATGAACTGGCTCATGATGTGAAATTCATCCAGCTCTGCCTTGTATATTAAATATCCAGTACCATGTGTGCAATTTTCTGAAGAGTCCAAAGAACAGAATCTGGAGGGGCTAATGTACTTCTCTACCAATAAATGGTGCTTCAGCAATCACTTGTCTATGCAAAGCCCTATCCATAGAATGGTTTTTGGTGTTCTTCCATGGTAGCTCAAGTATGTCTCCATATTTTCTTGACATAAATTATATTGCGATTATTTCAATCCTTCCAGTTGACAACTGACTTGATCTCGAACATATTCACCTCCATTGGCTCAGTAATGCTGGCCTTGTTATTGATACTCTTCTTGGCAGTTGTGGTTTCAGTCATCGCTGCCAATAAACGGGCGACTCAAGGGACCTACAGCCCCAGCCGTCAGGAGAAGGAGGGATCCCGGGTAGAGATGTGGAACATGGTGCAGCCACCGCCAATGGAAAGACTGATTTAGAAGAAAGTGCTCCTCCATCTTGGAAGATGGCTGAAAGGAGACAGTGTACATATGTCAGATATATTAATTTTCATTCTGATACCAGGACTACTCATTATAAAGATTACAATGACTTTGGGCTTTCAATATTTTAAATATTTTCCTTGCAAGTTCAGTAACATTAAAATTCTCTTAGCATTTAAGTGAGCCAATGCCATGTATCTTTGATTTGGACCAACGCATCCAAGGACAATTTTTCTTTGCACTGGAAACTCCAGCCTTGATGATCAGCAGTAGGCATTACAGACAATAATGGCTCCTGGGATATATGTAAGTGCCTGTCTTGGATGCAACAGCTTATTTGTGCTTTCCTTTGCCTAGAAATCACTGCTGCAGATGATGCAGACAAAGCAAATAAGTCTATATAGGTCTAAGGGGCCGCCCTGACCCTAAACAGTGACAAATAGAGACATTGTAATTCTGTTATCAAAGGATTTAGTACTAGAGCTGTGTCTCAGCATATCTACTTTCATGTGTTAACCAGGGATTGAAGATGTCTGAAAACTCTCCAAAATAAATTCTTCAAATTTAATTTGTTTTCTTTCCTTCAGTTCTCTCATTTTACTGGCTGCCTCTCCACCCTCTACTGGAGAGAATTTCAGTTTCTACAAAAGCAAATATTTCTCTGAGTATAAAAGACTGAGTCCTAAAATATCTAGTGGGCACAGTCTGACGTCTTAGGAGACATGGAATCTAAACATCCCAAACAAATTCAGTGCATCCATGCTACTGCCATTTTCTTATTACAATATTACCTAAAGGTCCATTTTAGAAAACTATTACTTCGCACACTGCAAACTTACACTGTCTACTAAAAAGCATGCTCAAAAACATTTCCCAAAGCTCATGGAAAATACCTGGAAAGAGGTAGAAGTGGCCTACAGGTATAGCACTTGCTTGGAAGGAATTATGACAGAATTGGTGCTGCTCCTGTAACTCAAGTTTTCTCATATGATCGTAGGCAAATAAATTTTTATGCCTTAATTCTCCTCTTTTAAAACATGCATAATCCCATTTAACTACCTTGTAAACCTCAGCAGCAAAATGATTGCAACTCTTTGTTGAAAAAGAAACAAACACATAAAATGTAATGAAATAACAGTAGTTTGGAAGAAATCTTGTAATGAAATAGATATTTGAAGATCTTCTGGATATCTAATGATCATTCTTGTAGTAGGAAAAGATATGCCAGAAATACACCCAGGCCAAAGGGGTTTTTTGAAATGCAGAGGCAAATTTTAGCAGTAACTCATCCAGTAATTTTCATATGTAGTCAAAAAATTGAAGCATAAACATTGCTCCCACACAAAATGAACCCACACTAAATAGTCAATGGAATGGAAAGTCCATGATGGCATTTTTTCTTCCTGCAGTCCAGTTTATATGTTCCCACAATTATGAACATCCCAGATATGTGCATCAAACCCCAGATGGTTATTCCAAGAGTTGCATAACAGAGGTACACACACTCAGTATCCAAGAATTTAAATCATCTTTTTAATTAATGATCAATTCATGATTCATTTTGAATGAATCCCTTGAGGGATTACTGAAGATCAATGTCACTCACATTTATTTTTGTTTACTTTTTGATTAACAGTAACTATGATAGTAAGCGCATTCTGGATTTTTTTCACAGGCTTCACTGGTATCTTCTGAAATAATGCACTACAGAAAATGTCAGTGGATGGTAGGATTCAAGCTGACTTAAAAGAGTGGACTGTAGTCACGGTGACAATGCACAACATATTTTATTCTAGCCCAATTTACAGCTTTACTATTGAAGCTTACAGTCTTGAATGCAATCATTGTACAGCTGCAGTCTAAATCCAGAGAGCTCAAATGGCAACTAAGAAGCAAGTGGAAAAACAAGTTAGAAAAAAATATGATGGGAGATAAGAGATAGTAAAAATTCAGGGTAGATCTTTTCAAATCATGACATTATGTAATCATAGATGTAATAGCTTTTAATTGAAACTTTTGGTTTAGCACAGCCCTACTTTGCCCTGTGAGACACTGCTAAGGCAAAATAAAGAAGACTTACAGAGTTTGTTAGGTGTGATCATTTCTAGAAAGATATACAAATACTGGAAAGAAGAAGAAATTGACTCAAAGAGCATACTGTTTGAGGCAGCAAAAACTCAGCAAATGAGACAGCAAAGAAGAGTGTGTGAGGTGAGACCGAAAGCGCAGCAGGAGTGATTTGTGCAGGTTTTTACACATGTTGGTTTAGCCTCACCCAAAAATGCTGCAATAAACAAAGGCAAGACTATCTCTGCCAAGAAAGTGGCAAAGTGGACAGGAATCTGTGATAACAAGAGGGCAAGCAATAAGTAAGTGGAGAAGGCAAGCTGTGAGGCTGCAGGCTGAGAAGGGCTTGTGGACAGAGAGTTCTGAAACCAAGGGGAATCTAGAAGCACAAATCAGGCACAAGTAGCAGAAGCAGCTTTGAACTAGTAAAGTACACACAAAGAAGATGCTTCCACACACCTGCGCTGTGTTCTTAGATTTCTGGTCACGAGCTAAAAGGAGAAATAAAACTGACAGAGTTCTCAGTGAACAGCAGAGATGGAGAAAAACAAAACAAATAAGTCATTTTAGAAACAGTAGTAAAATAGTAGTAGTAGTAGTAAATCATTAAGATCTAACTTCAAATTTCACCCATCTGAAGGTCAGACTAGATGACATCAGCAGGTCCCTTCCAGATGTAATTATTATATGATTCAAAGAAAAACGACAAAAGAGATAAAGCAGCTGAAGATGGAGGCAATTTACATGGAGAACTAACTTAAATGAAAGCATTATTGTTCATGGTGAAAGACAGAGCAATAAAAAGGAAGTGGCTGGAAAGTAATTCTGCTCTTCTTGGCGATTTAACTTCCTGGATGAAATTTTGGAGACAGTAGAAAAGCAGTCTGTACAGAGGTAATAAAATATTTGAGAAAGTATTGACACATGGAGAATGTATAGGACTGAGCAAGGTACTCAGGAATGTGTGCAGAGGAGGGAAGAACAGAGAAGATGAAAGCCTGAAGAGTTTTCATGCAGTCCAAAGAGATCTCTGGAGAAATATGCCCCTAAAGAATTAAAAAGACACCCATAAAAGCACAACAAATGGAAAATCTCACAGTGAAATATGAGTATGGTTTGGAGAAGGTAAGTTAAGGAGACAGAAGGCAGGAGAAAATACTTTCAACTAAGATTAAATTGTGTTGCTGTCAGTCTCAGTGGAGATGAAATGATAAAAATAAGAGTGGTGAAAATTTATGCAAAAGTGAGAGAAGAAAATTAAAGTACATGACACTTGAGCAGAGTAGAAGCAAAAGCTGGATTGCAGCAAGGGTGAAGCTTGGCTTTCACAGCACTAAGGCCATAGAAAGGGAGGGAGGAGGATAATCAGGAATGAGAATTACCTGCTGAAGCAGATCTGTGAAAGATAACTTGTAGGGAGCTATATTTTATTTATTATTTTATTGTTTACTCTATTTACTATCTTATAAGAAACACAAGAAAAGGCCCAAAAGGCACAAATGTCAATTCTAAATACACTTTCTGAAAAGCTGAATCAACAAAGCAACATCCAAAGAAGGCAGGGAGGCAGATGCTGCATCTGGAAAAGCTCAAAGGCAGCCTGAAGAAGAAAAATCCAAAAGCCATTGCTATATCAACATGCTATAGTGACCATGAAATGCATGGTTAGGAAGGCTGACACTTCTGGGCCATATCCCAACCAGGGAATAACAACTAAAACAAAAGGGAATACATTATAAAGAGCATCTAACACCATCTTTGCTGAAATTTAAAACACAGATTAAGACTGATACAGCAGATGTCAATTTATTTACTGCTTCTCAGCCCAGGAGGTATAATAAAAAACATACAGAAGCACATGCATTAAGGGAGGAGCATTTGTTGTGGAGAGCATTTGTCCTGCTATAAGGAAAAAAATACCAAGATTGGCTTCTGGTTTCCCAAAAAAGCACTAAGTTCCATTAATTTAGAGGTACCCCTGCGCAGAAGATTTAAAGTATTTAAAAATTACATTTTTTAAATCTCATTATTTGACTCAAAAGATGAAAGCAAAATTATTCATCATCACTTGCAACCTATCCATTGAAGAAACAAAGGCACAATATACTCCCATATCTTACACATTTAAACTTCCTCTTGGTAACTAAAAGCCTTCTACAAAGAAAGAGGAGGTACTACTTACATTTAGGAAGCAACTTACGCCCCTTTCACAGTCCATTCACTTTTCCCTTGGAAAGAGATGACATCCAGTCTGTGACACACTGAGAAGTACCTTCAGAGTCCCAGGAATATTTACACTAGGCAGAGTATATTGCAAATATTGCAGCTGGAATTTGGCCAGCTCAAAATGATCATAGTGTATCACCGCATCACATGCCTTCTCCATTTTATGTAAAATTAACTGTTTCTTCTCTGTATGTACATAATATGTTTATAGCTTAGATGGTGTATTCGTATTACTATTTTGCTGTGTACAGGATCAAAATGACCAATAAATAAGGATTATATTGAACCACATGTAACCTATATTTTTTTGCATTATGGGGTTATTTCATCATGCAATTAAAAAGGAAATTATCCCCCGGTGAGAACTATATTTGCAGTTTAAAAAGTCAGATTTGCCATTTGGAATCAAGTGATCAAGAAACATTTTCCATACTTGGAAATGAGATAATTGTGCTTTGTGCTATGGTTGGGGATGCCAGCCTCAGCATTGCAATCTGCACCATCCTCTGAGTACAACCATGCCCATCTCCCAAAGGGATGTGTTTTGTGTGAGGTCCCAAGGTAGTATAAATCAACACAGCATCACTAGAGCTGATTTATACAAGCTAAGAATCATGTGCTTGTAAGTCTCATTTTACAGTGGCTTTCTGCTCACTTAAAAAATTTGTCTGTTACTTTTCAATGAAGATCAACAACCTTAGAAACCAAGAATCCTACTGTCCCAAAGCCATAAGCTATTTGTGACTGAAAGGGTCCCCTTGGAGAAATTCAGCTATACTGATGCTTGCGCTTGCACTTGCGCTGCAAGCTCCCCTCCATCCCACCTTGCCTGTGACTGCATCCCCAGGGCACCACCATGTAAGACAGATTTAAGACAAACAAAACACCATTCCTTCACTTTCACATGCCATCTTTGAGCAATTCCCAACCTCGCCCTGATGGCCATCTTAGCAGGTGACTTTTCAAATAGCAGAGAGCATTGAAGAGGCTGCACTTGAAACAAAATACTAGCAATAGTAAGATGAGGCTTTGAGGAAATGGAGACCAGACCATTTCACTTCACTTCTGGTCACTTTCCATACCCTAAAGTCTCTCTTTCCCAGATGAGATTTGCCATTTCCACACCTCTGTCCTCTGACTCTCTTGGAAGGGGCACCTGTGTGGTGGCACCAGTGCTCTGAAGGACTCTTATAAAGGTAAACAGATCGCTACAAATTCTCTTATCAAGAATAGCTCATTTTACAGAAATGATACAACTAGGACAATAGGTGAAAATGACCTTTTGGGGGAGAAATCATGTTATCCACATATTGACATGTAAACTGACCAAACTCAGCCACCAGCAGCCTGTGCTGCAGCCAGCACTGATGTTTTGCATCCAGAGTACGCCACTTTGAGCACTTGCCAAATAATCACAGGATACAATCTGGTGAATCCAAATACACCACACTGAGGAATTACTCTTGTCTCCTTTGATAAGTGTGTATCAGACACTATTGCCCCATCATATATTCCTTGTGAGGAACTCTGTTCCAGGAGTTATGTTAAGCATCATTCATTGTTTTAAAGTAACTGTATGATATTTTGTTTCTCAAAAATTTAAGTAAAGTTTATTTATTCTTCAAAAGAACAGATTAATGGAGGAGAATCCAAGCCTGGAAAGGGAACTTCTGGGGAAGTCTATTTCACTGCTTAGATCAGAGACATCTTGAGCCTGAGGAACATCGCAAAAACCATGAAACTTATGCTTTGCTGTTATTTTGGTAAATGGATGCTGTAAGGCCTCACTCTCCCACGCAATTAACACTGATGATCATGATCTGACCTTCTGGTTTTTAAAAAGAAAACATTGCTTTTCGGCATTCTTTGGAAGATGAACACTACCATTACCAAAGATTTGTTTCATGATTCTACGAGGAAGCTCAAGAATTCTTACTTGTTTCAACAAAATACAGTTATCTTTCCTGTTCAGTACAACTGAGCAATTTGAAATGTTCATAGTGTATGACTTACAGCTATGATGACACACTAGTTTTTCAGCCATGACAGGCCATTCTCAGCAGAGAGGTCTCAGACTGGGAATTTTCACCCTTCAGAGGTCTCCCCAACTTGTGCTTTTTGGCCCTTGAGGAAGCAAGAAAGCATCTGGCCCACACAGCTTTCTGGTCAATGAGAAACTAAGCCAAAATTTATTGTTATTTTCTGTGTCTGAAGTCGGGCTAGTGATTATTGTTCAAAAAGATGCTTATTAATAATAATCTAAAATACAGTATTAACTAGAAAAGAGTTGATACAGATACACTTTTTTAAAGGGTCATAATAAATAAGGACCCGCAGCATAAAGCCTATCTCCATATGAGTGACAGCTAAGTCTTTTTCCCAGTCAAAAATTTCTGTACTGTGTTTTATTTAACACAAGCTCCAAGTCTCCTGAAAGTCTCACTGCAGGACAAACCTTACACATGTAATGTCACATAACATTAGGAATCATGCATCAGAGGATTTTGGCCAAGTTTCTTAGGTATTCAATTTCCTCTCAGCTAAAGAAGACTGACACCTCTGAAAACAACTCAAAAAAAAGAGCATCAGATTAGACATTGTAAGTCAATAAAGTTGAACAGCAAGTAGCTGACAACACTAAAATTTTGCCTATTGGAAAACGTCACAGTTGAATGAATGGATGGGGCTTTCATGCCCCACTGAATCATGCACAGGCTTCAAACTACTGGCATGTGTCAAGATGCTGCAAAATCTAACATTTATAAAAGATACATCTGGTGTGTATTTATTGGCAGCAGAGTAAGGTCTTGTTTAAACTGCACACATGAATTTGATGTGGAGAGTGGGTAATACCCTATGCCTCATAGTAAAAGCATGTTTTAACATGAAGTCCTCCATCTATAATGCATGCCATGAGGTGTGAAGACCTCTTGCACATCGAAAAGCCAAAGTATAAATTATGAATCAAGACACAGGTGGAGTCCTGAAAACTAGAGTTCTCAGTTCAGTGGTGATTTTTCTAGGTTTAGGCTCCTTCAAATGATATTTATGGAATAAAAACGTACTGAATATTTTATAATGTAACCAATTTGAGTAACTTT
The DNA here is from genome assembly GCA_033439905.1 of Ceryle rudis. Lineage (NCBI taxonomy): Eukaryota > Metazoa > Chordata > Aves > Coraciiformes > Cerylidae > Ceryle > Ceryle rudis. The sequence goes on from JAAGNO010024171.1 coordinate 84,412, forward strand.
GTTATATTTTGACTTGGTTTCACAAAAGTTGCCTTTAATTTCTGCTTTTGTCAGGCTGCAATTTTTCTTTCCCCAAAATCATTTGGCAAAGCAACCACATTCACCAGCAATTAATCTAACTTTGTCAAACACCAGCAAGACTGACACGTCAAAATCATGACTTTAAATCATGTTTTGTGATCAGAGAAAATCTACACAAGCTTTCATCTAGTTTTATGCTCTTCATTGCACTGTTTAAAGCATGCCATTTTGCTCAGCTCAATATTGTGTCTGACCTTGCAGATTTCACCTGTAGTTTCAGCAAAAGCACAATTTTCATTGGCATGTATTGTAATAACTAGTGATGACAAAAATGTGTGTTTCCAATTTAAACTCAGTTTCATTTGGCACCTGTGCTAAACTTTACTTGGCAGTAGAAATTCAGAAACAGCAATGTAGGCATTGGAGGAGTAAGAGCAAACCAAAAGGGCAGGCTCTGAACGGCAATCTTAATTATATGTGACTGTTTGGGCTGCAAGACTTTCTCACCTGTATGAACAGCTATTTGCACTGCAGCATTTCTGCAATGTACAGGTAGTCACAGTGTAGAGCAGCCTTGGGTTAAATAGCTGCTTTCTGTCTCACAAAATAAATAACTTAATGTATTCCATGCAGCTAGTACAAGGTATTAACAGAATTTCAGGTGTTACCTCTAAGCAATTTCAAAATCTTTGGGCAGATTAGAAAAGCGTAAGTCTGCAGGGAAGATGTGTGGGGTGTTTCCACATGTTTTCACTCCAAGGGTAAAACAGCAGAAACAATTAAAGGCAGCTTTAGCTGCTTCTAATCCTCACCTCAGCAAGCAGGCAACAATGCCCAAAGGACAAGTTACGTGCATCCTGTGGTGACAGGACGCCCTCCCTGCACCCAGCCAGGTCGAGACCAGCCAGGAGCCCAGGTGTTATTCCACAGTAAAAAGCACAAGGCTCTTTTTTCAGGCTGCCTGCAGCACCCCTGCTTGAACACCATTTCAGGCCTTGGGACAAAATGACCAAGACAGTTCCACAGAGTCACCTGGACACAGACCCCATTGACAGAGCAGGGAAAAAGTAAACCAAAAGAGCATACAGGTGCACTGCTTTTCCTCTGCAGTTCCTTGCAGCGCACCCTCACATGTTGGTGACCCCATCTCATCGACAGACTTAAATATTTCCTTGGGCACACCACTATGTTGAGTGAGACTTGTTTAAAGCAAATAATCAGGTTAACACTTTTCTTCTTAAATGTATAAAACCTCAATATTCAGTCTGAACTAGCCCAGTGCCTAAGCATTTTCTTTCAGAGGGATCCATTGTAGAATTATAGACAACTACATTAAACCTGACCCTGAGGGAGAGAGAGGCTCTGTCTGGTTTGTGCATGAGAAATAAGCCTGACAGAAGATGCAGATCTGCCTTTCAGGGGTGGCCCAGTGCTGCCACAAGTGAGTAAACCAGCCCAAGTAAAGATCCCTTGTGTTCAAAACTGTGGGTAACAGTGACCACCAGTTGGAAAAATATGTGTCTGTGCTCAAGACCTCCATGGACTAGATTAGCCTGTGTTTGTCACTTGGTCCTGGAATTATATTTTTCTCATGTAGCCTGACTGATATATAGAAATTGTTTATCAAACCTTCTGACACTAGGGAGAAAAGAAGTAAGGGGAAAAAAAAATTACACAAGTACTGGTCTGTTGACATTTAAAATGAGACATTGATGAGCATAAAAAAAAAAGGCTAAAAAAAAAACCAACAACTTTGGCCAGCAACCCAAAGGACCGAAGACAAATCACAAAATAGGATGCAACTAATTAAGCTGAAATGCCAACAATGTTCAGTATATCATTCAAAGTATCTGCAGTGTCAGACTGCTACCGTGACCCCCAGTTCAAATATGCCAAGGGGAAATGTAGAAAAGGAATAAATCAGATAAGTTAAATACAAATATTTTAAAATGACATTTTAATTTCTACCTCACCATTTTAACATTTTCAAAATCATTAAATAAGCATGTCGCCTATTCTCAGAGCAGGCCAAATGTCAGATGTTTGTATGTATTATTCAGCTGAGCATTTTAAGTACATAATCCTTCTCATTCCTAAACAGGTGGTATTATATTAACAGGTTATTTTCTTAAAAGGAACAGTGAATAGAAAACTAATAATGTTATAAAATGGTAAATTACTGAATATGGAGCCAGTGCTAGTATAGAACTGAACAAAAAGGTCTGCAGGGAGGACAGAAGGAGCAGGTAGCCGCAACTTTCCGCTCTATCTATGATTTCTAAAGCACATTTCAAGGCACTGGGACTCAGGGCCTCAGAAGTCATCTACCACAACTTAAATTAAGTCACCAGTGCTAAACTGCTCTGTAGAAAAAATGGGCTCAAGAAGTTTTCAGATGAGCACATCAAGGCTAAAACCTGAAAGTCAGACAAAGTTTTAATATTTGGGTTTTGAATAGTCCAGGCTGAGAAAAGCACCCCTGCCCATCTTGACCACACAGAAATGTTCCTCTTCAACACTTAGGAAATTATGGACATACCTGAAAAACAAACTTCTGCAGGCAAATGAGTCTTGTTGTAAACCCTAGATAGCAGAGTACATCTTTACTGTGTATCATCCATACAACTAGGTATTTTGTAAGAGTTAATTAAAATCAGGTAATAGATCTAAAAGAAAAAAGGTTTGCAAACAAGTTTGATAGATTCTTTGTAGCCCATGGTGTACCTTTCTTTTTCAGTGTTGTTGTATATTTGTTATGGTTTTGTTCCTCATGTCTCAGTGACAAGTATTTGAGGGAAGGAGACCTGAAAAAAGAAAATTAGGAAGGCATTACACCATCAGGAACCTGGCCCTTTGACTTTCAGGAGGAATGTGAAATAGGCAGGCAAATAAATTATATATGGTCCATAGCATATTCCAAATATGCTTCTCAAACTTTGCTTTTAGTACTAGTACTTGTTTATGTTTCATACAGAATTCGTAACAGGACTGACAACCTCTGGAGTTTTGAAGCTTAAGAAGCTGCTAGTATTTTTTTCCAACCGATGAAAATCTGCAGACCGACTCTGCTTTGCTTTATGTGAATACCAGCAAACCCACAACATCACTTCAGGCACTGCTTAGGGATTTTTTTGTTGTTGTTGTTATTGCTTGTCACATCAAATAAAAATCTAAATACATGAATTTGATGAAGTTACTTTTCCTTTTGTGAATGCGAGGTTAACACACAGTGAGTTCTGGAAAGAAAATGAAATGCTTTGTCCATCATTCAGGTATGGCTGCAGTTGCACTGTAAAAATATCTTGCAAAAGCAGTTATTTTCAGCTGCTTTTGAAGCACAACCAACCAAGAGGCTACAAAAGAATAGGAGAGTTTATGATTTCTCTTTCTAAAAAAGTCCTCAACAAGACACTGCTTCGAGTTGCATTTTTCCCTCAAATGTCATAACTCTTAACAAATGTGCCAGGTTTCATACTCAAGGTGCTGCCATATGACTGGTACACCAAGCTCCTCTGAAATATTTTTTTTTTTCACAAACATTAAGTGTAGCTGTATTGAAAAGAACAGAGTCCTGCTGTACTACCTCTGTAACATTTGCCAATTTAACTTTGACTAACTTGTGTTATTACCTCCTCTTTTTCAATCCTTTCCCATGCTTAGGTTTGAAAGAACTTACTGAACTGAAATATCTGTAGAAAGCAAGTTGCAACAGCATGCTCAGTGCCCTGAGATAACTAAGGAAAGCAGGCAAACTTAACCTTAAAGACTTGATCTTCATACTTTCTCCTTCCTTCTGCAAATATTAAAGGCTTCTACATTTTCATGATGTCCTCCATTGGCTCATAATCTAGACCCATGACAAGAACTTCACAGCTATCTTTTTAATAGCTGAATAAATGCGGGCACGTATACTGGCAAAATGAAGAAACAACTGCAATGTGCTATGCTTAATCCAGTAGTGAAGATACCTGTGCTACCAGTCTTCACAGCTTTTATCACTTTTCTGGCTACAGTAAACCAGTACAAGTCTAATAACAAGAGTTAAAATCACAACATCCCTTCTTGTAAGAACATGATTTATAATTTTTTCCATCAGTTGTAGATTAAGTCTATCAATATTGAAATCACAGTTTCTGCAGTTTGTCTGCATAAGATATCAAAATGTTTTTAATTTAGAAGAGTGAATCACAGATCAGATTATACTGCATAGCCATTTAGTGTAAAACCCTAAATGAATTATAGTCATACACTTGCATAAAATGACTGAACAAAGCAACTACATTAAAAAGCTCAGCCCTACCTGATAACATGATCTGTTAATTTATGTTGTATTGGGCTTGTGTGGCAAGGTTTTGGTAGGGAGGGGCTACAGGGGTGGCTTCTGTGAGAAGCTTCTTGAAGCTTCCCCTATGTCTAATGATGCCAGTGCCAGACAGCTCCAGGACAAACCTGCTGCTGGCCAAGGCTGAGCCCATCAGCCATGATGGTAGTACCTCTGGGATAACATATTTAAGGAGGTGGAAAAAACCTCCACAATAGGAACTGCAACTGGAGAGAGGACTGAAAATATGTGAGAGAAACAACTCTGAAGACACCAAGGTCTATGGAGGAGGAGGAGGTGCTCCAGGCAGCGGAGCAGAGATTCCCCTGCAGCTCCTGGTGAAGACTATGGTGAGACAAGCTGTCCCTCTGCAGCCCATAGATATTAACAGTGGAACAGAGATCCACCTGCAGTCCATGCAGGACCCTATGCCAGAGCAGGTGGATGTGCCCAAAGGAGGCTGTGACTCCACGGAAATATCCAGTGTTAAAGGCTTGAACTACAATACCCATCATTTATTACTGCTGTACCTTCTGCATGCACTTTCCCCTCAATATCTCAATTTCTTATCTATAAAATGAAGAAATATACCTACTTTTTTGGTAAGAACTTGAGGATCTACAGACCAGAAAAAGAGCTGCTTAACAAATAGGCATGATTAGCTAAGATTTTTAAAAGAATCTGAATTACAAAGGACGTCAGCATTTAGCTTTTGCACTGTATAAACAATAATAAGAAAACATGTTAAGCTTTCTCTATATTCAAGAAACTGAAATGATCATTCAATGGAGGAAAAACTTCCGATATAATAGAGTATCACTGTATTACTTTAACCTTTATGCCTGATCAGAATGAAAATGCTATTCAGAGCAACCCATCAAACAAGACCCTGCACCACCCAAGGAATTTTGACATTGTCAAGTTTTATTTTATAGTACAGTGTTGGGCACTTTATGGTAATGTGGAGTTCAACAAAAACTTCTACTGACACAACAAACTTGTAAGGAAAAAAAATAAACAAACCAAAACACACATCACAGCTCATTTACTACATCTACACAGTGCACTACTGACAGTAGTCTAAGGTCTGAATTACAGTTCTTTAGATGACTTTGAACAGTAGTCCAGAGGGTGCAATAGCAGGGAGTAAATTTTTTTAATTTGGTTCTAGTTTTATTAAAGGTCATTAACTTAAAAGTCATCACTAATTAAATTTTTTAAATGGTTAGGACAATGCTGGTTTTGGGTGTTTCTTTTTTTTTTTTTTTTTTTCCCCAATCTCCAAAATTATTAAAATTATCAACAAAACCTCAAAATGTCCTGTACTCTGTACCTTTTCTGTAAGTATTAAAGGCTCACAACAGGGACATTATCAGGAATGGTTTCTAGGAAAGGTCACTAAAAACATTATGAAAAAAAAATTACAAGCATTAGGATACCTAAAGTTGGTTTTTTCCATGTTGAAGCATTTCTCATTGTCTCTGACACAGATCTAAAAATAACAGAAATTGTCATCTGGCTAAACATGTAAGCATTTTAAATTTCTCTTTCTCATGAAGTAACAGACATAACATGCTTGTGCATAAGCTGCACCAAGGCTAGCTGTTCCACAGGTCTTTATACCTCATTCAAGTATATTAATTTAAAGAAGTTCTAAAGGGAAAACCAAAGGTTAAAACAAAATGTACATCAATATACAAAGAAATTAATTTACAAAAAAAAAAATAATTAAAAGGATACTGGTAACATTAGTAGGTATTTTAAGTAATGACTTATGATAATTAGGGATGTCACAAACTCAATTAATACATATGGTCATCACCAAGACCTCTCATCTCATCGATGGTACTGAAACACAATGTTTTTATCAATGATAAACAAATGATCAGATGATAAACTAAACATCAAAAATTCTAATATTTAAGCTTACTTCAATTTGACTGGGTTATAGTTTTAAGGATTACCTAGAACTACTGGTACGTGAACATTGGTTTAGGCCTTATTATTTCCACAGAATGTGACATCCATAATCATTTCCAGTCATTGGAAATATACATTTGCCTCATTAGAATATATTCTTCATGTTTTTATCATACAACTATATTTCAAAGCTATATGTAATTTTACATATGTTTGAAAAATACCATTTCAAGGATCTGCTTCAAAAGCAGATGTGCACTACTAAATCACTTTGAAACAGGAGAAATATTGCACAAAATTCACTGAAGATTTGAAAGTCAACACTTTTATTCCCACAATCAAGTAGCTCCCTTATTTTTAATAAAAACAAAATGTCAATCCACACAGAATCATAATGAACATGAATGTATTTGAACTCAACTTATTTTTTAAATGCTAATACTGTTACTGAACTCTGAATACAAATATTGTTAGCCTTGACCTATATAATAGTACAAATTGAGTACCCTTTACTATAGTAAACCTTGGAGTAACTTCCAACTGTTACCTGCTTCATATTCCAACCCAGCAGAAAATGCCAGTGGCCCTGACAACTACAAAGATGGTGGATGGTCCTCTAGACTAAGGTGGCTGTGGACTCATCAGGCACCTCTACTTAGCAGCTTCCTGGAAAGACCTATCAATTACTTTCAGTTGGCAACTGACTAGAACTGTAAAACAGACATTAAAAAAGCAAATCAAGGAAGGTTTTGCACACAAGTAAAATAAAAAATTACCATCCCTTTTCAATTCCTTTATTTTCAATCACCCTGAAGATCATGAATTCTAGACCAGCTGTGGTCCATGCTCTTGGGGTAAAGATGAGGATACGTTCTGTTCCATGCAGATTCTGTTAACCGGTAAACAATGCTTGCAAAGATATACACATCTAATAGCAGCAAAGAAGTTACTGAAGACAAGTCACATAACCATTCATACTGGTTTTGCTGGTGCATTTATCTCTACATTCATTCTCCAAAGATTTACCACGATACCAGGGGAACAGACAGTTGTCACCATCCTGAGCTTTGCAATAGGGAAGCTGCTTGCCCCAGCTGTAATTTTATTAGTCATACTTGTTTAGCCTGAAACAGGCTGTTAGGATCACACTGGCTGGAGTCCCATAGCACCTGGACTAGAGCCTGGCACCATGAGAGAAGATGCTAACTCCCTTGGAAATAAAGACCTCCCATAACCTCTCCTGGTGGAGTCTGGGAGGTCTGCAGTTATGGGGCTCCTTTCTGCAGGACAGGCTTCTACAAGGTAGCATTACACAGGGCGGCATTTGCAAAAGGGCCTTATGCTGTTGCTTCAATTATTGCATGAAATGTTTCTTCATTTAATTACATGCATAGACAAAGAGTTTAGACACTTCTAGCAATTCCATTAGACAGCTGCACCAAAGAAACGATTGTTCTGTAGAACTGAATATGATTGATTGTAGATGGAGAAATAGAAGCTGTTTAAAATACCTGCCTTAACTGACTCTACACCATTTACAAGAACACAAGGTGGTAAAATAGCTCATTCTCATCTAATAGATTGAGTGGGATTTTCAAAAACACCCAGCATGTGTCTAAAATTCTGGCTGAAGTCTGTATTACAATGCCTGAGAAGGGACTGCAGCCAGTGCTGAGTTTCTGATGACCCCACCCAAACAGCAGCAGTATCACTGAAATGCTAAATGACAATGAAGGGTTCAGTCCAACAAAGCGTTCAGTCAACAAGTTCTATGACAACTTCTGCAACTACATTTTTCCTTCACAACTAGTCTATTTTTTTGAGCTACATGACACCCAAATATGTGGAAGATTAAATCACTGCCTACTCTACAGACTGCCCTCTGCATGCATAGAGGGTGGGTAGGGATCACCTTTGTATCCACAGTACTGTCCTTCCCTGAATATCTGCACTGTTTTTCACGTTACATCTCTATACACAGGGATGGGAAGGCTTTGACTGGGATAATACTTTATGCACTCTGCAAATCCCACAGGGGATTAATTCCATAGGCAACACTACTTTTGCCTACGTGGCTGGGTTGGAATCACTACAACTGAGATAGACCATTGAACAATACCCTGAAATCTGAACTTCCTCAGTTAATATGCCTCCTGAGGACTCCAAGGCTCTGTTTCACCACACAGCACCAGAACAACCTAGGAATCCCTTTCTCCATCTACTGTCCTTACTTTTTTCCTCCCAAACCAGATGAGTGATACAGCTCATTTCAGGCAGACTTCTATGTAAAACAAAGATATTAAGTTCAAAACTTTTCACTTTCTACATCAGAAATTTGTTCCTATCTGTAAGTAACAGATTACAAAGCTTAATCAACCTGGTGTCTCCCTTAAACAGGAGAAATGAGAAGATTTTCAAGATCCTGAAGAAAAGAGATGCCTCTGAAAAAGACCATAGTAGCTCTGACTGAGCAGAATTCAGTTCTCACCATAGCTGGTGATGAAAGTTGATGATTTTCAATGACATCAGAAGATTTCCACAAATAAAAAGCATACAAGTATAAATCTTGTAAAAAGTGATGGACCCGGACAATTTATCTTAATATAGAATCCAATGTGGTGCTAAAAATACTGTATATGTAGCCAATAAAGAGTTTCATATTATCACAAGGATAGAGAATAACAGTGTTGAACCGGAAATATCAGTTTAGACTTTCATCTATTTGGTAACTGGTAATTCTGTTTAAATAAGGCACAAATATTAGCCTTTTTAAAAGATCACTGATAGTAAGTGGAAAATATTCTGTAATTTTACAGTTAAAAATGTACCTACAGTTAAAGTCAACATAGATATAAGACTGAATTATTTTTGAACGCATAGAAGGTTCAAAACCAAAACCAGACATACAATTTAATGACTGTAAACACTCTATGGACTTTATAAAGGGTAAGGAAACAATATGGCATAACTAACATTTTGACTGAAATAAAAATAATTTTAAGTCAATTTTTACCTTTCATCTTTTAGTTCATGTGTTTTCAGCCTGCATTTTCACTCAAGGAAACAGTGAATTATTACTACAATGGCTCAATTTTGAAAGATTCCACTATCAAACTTTCAATTTTATTATCCTTATAATAACTGTATGAATATTAGCAGCCTCACATGGCTTCCATATTTTTTCCACATAGGTGAGAATGGGACAATCTATGTGATAATAGGAATGCAGTGCCTAACTCTCATGAAGCCAGTAAGATTTATTCTATCAGAGATACATTCTTAAAAAACATTTTTCTGGCAGAATTCCTGGACTTTCGTGTTTGATGGTTTTGAAAATAATTCTGGCCATAATGTCCATTTTTTTCCTGTTTTTCTCCTTGAAGACCTTAATACTATTTATTATCTTTAATAAATGAAGAAAACAAAACATCAACTTTGCTGAAACCATAGACAGAAAATTCTTGTCAGATGCAGAGAAAAAGAAGAGGTGAATCTTGAAATTCTCATAAAAACAAATGCAAGGACATGAATGAGACTGAGTGAGGAGCATTACAAGAGGCATTAGAAGAACAAACCCCTTTGTTTTGTCTGTGTTCTCTTGAACACACCTGGCATCACTGAATTTGAGTAATGTTTAGTTCCAGCAAAGGAGAAGAATGCCTTCTACTGAGTCATTAATACCACCTCTAAATAAGTATCCATTGTTGCTCTGCAGCTTTCTCATCTGAACAGCACCTGAGCCACTTGGTCTGACCCACCTGGAAAGTTTAGAGTGTAAATTTAAAATTATTTTTACAATATTCTTTATTTTTAATAGTGCAAAAATTTTGACAAATAACACTTTTATGTTATATAAAAAAATAATCCATGACATACCATGTTGATACAGAAGAGGAAACCAAAGGACAGAAAAATACCTTGGAGTACAGACCTCTGGACATACAACCTCTAGCTCTGGAATACTGAGATTCTCCAGTAATGCAGACTGCAGATGCCCTCAGGAATGTTCACGCTTTTATCAGACAGAGGTACTTCTGCAAGATTTGTACTTCTAGAATCTTTTCCCTCCATTGCACTGATTACAAAAATAGAATTCCAGAGGCTCATCCTCAGTGACAAGTATTGCCCCAGCCTTTCTCATTCTGGAACAAGCTGAAACTTTTGTATTAACAAAGCCAAGGTCTCACTCTGCTACATCTCTTTGGTAAAGCATGAAACATTGCCTCTGTAACAATATGGATGCATTCCCTTAGGGTCAGCTGCCTTGTAATAAAGCAGTCAAAAAAATCCTTTCCAATTGTGTTAGCTAGAAGGAAAATTCATTCATAAATCTCAACATGGCAACTGATACTAAATTTTGCTATAAACAACTATTAAGATATTAAAGCACAATCTGATCCAAATGCTGACCTCATGAACATGCTCACTCAGGCCTATTCTGAGATTAAGACTAAACACTCACACCAAAGAGGGAAAGAAAGAAAAAAGGTTTCTGACATGAGTTTAGAAGAGCAGGAGAGCATTCTTCTCAGGTTCAGTTCATTTTATACTTATGAGTTACTTCTGCCAACTGTATCACAAATATACTTCAAAGCTGACAATTCCAATCTGCTGTAACTTACTTCAAGCCTCTCCTGTCCTGAGGTATGGTGGAGGACAGTGTATGTATGGTAAAGTGAAGTGAAAAAAGAAAAGGAGAGGAAAAATTTATAAAACAAAACAAACTAACAAACAAAACAATAAAAGAGCTGCTCCACAGAGCAGCAAGAATTTTCATACTTTAAATATCAAAATATTCCTCAGGAACGTTGCCAGAAGGAGGACAAATGCTTGTTATAAATACAATATACATGTATTCTCCTTCACTGAATTTAGAAAGAGATTTTTGTTTGTTCCACTTGGCTAAAATGAGAGTTAGATATATGCAGTCTCATGCTGAATCTGTAATTTTAGTTTTCTAGTGATACAAGCAATTTTTAGTCATGACTCTTTAATAATGTAACAAAATATGATTTCTAAGTAACAGTAATTCAATCTACCTTCAAAACGTTAGCTCCTAAAAATGGATAGATAATAGTTCAGAAGAGGCACAAATTAGTTTTCAAACACTATTAAACTGTAGAAAATAAAAAAAATAGAAATCTATCATTCCACTTACACTTTGCTTGCTGAAAAATTTTAGATGAAATAGTCTACCTAGGGAAACTGGGTAATATGTCTTTAAAGTGTCTTAGTTGTAAACAAAAGTTAATAAACGTCACATTATAATTCATCACTTCATGTACTTTACAGAAGAGACAACAGCATGCACTACTTTTTCAAAGTCTGGAAGACAGAGCCACAGTTTTAGTTTGGAGTAGTTCCAGGTTATATTCACAAGAAACTCATTAATCTAGAAAAAGCTTCTTTTCCCCCCTCCCCACCTTTGCTGAAGCAAATTCTTGCCATGGAAAATCATTATTGCTGTATTGCAGACTTGCATTCATCTTCTAAGATAGTTAAGCCTCTACTCAAAAGATTAAGGCAATTATTATTCATTACAAATATTAACATTTGTACATTACAGACGTATCAGACTGCTTGGTTCATTTCATGCTTAATGGGATTATATAGTACCTTCAAAACCTGGTTATGTGGTAGGTGATACCTTTCATACTCCTTAAGAGGAAGCAGATTCTAGGAAGCACCATATACCTGCTGTATTTTTAACAGAGACTTAACTAGTACCTGATTTAAGAGTTCATTTGTATATTTAGTTCCATTTTGTGGACCTAACTACAGCCACCAAATGAACTGCGTAAACACAGAACGGGACGTCGCAGTGGGGGAAAATGTATACTTAACTGAAGAGAATAATTTTTGTAATCAGAGATCTCTTACTCCTTTTTCATCTTTTGGTTATTATATTATATGGAGTTATATGGAGTCCTGAGTAGTCTCCCTTTGACTTCTGATGGGAGTCAAGTTTCTCTTTTAGTTCTCCTACGTTTTATTTTCACTGCTACTGCTGGATAAGCCATCCTTTGAAATATTTAAACCATAGTGAAAAGCAGAACTCAGTTTACATAATGACACCACTTCTTGAAGGAGCCCACCCTCTTCTGGAGTTTCATTTCCTTCCTTCCCATCTTTCTCCCAAGGGACTAGAATGGATGGATGTTGAGCAAGACTTGCTGGGAGATGATCTTCTGAGGTATTGCTTAGTGTTTCATTCTGCTTTGTATACTTACAGGAAGAATAGCCTGCTTTAAAACTTTCTAAAGAAGCAAGCTGGGAACTTGATTGTACTGAAGTTGGGGATGTCATACTAGTGATGTCCATCTTGCCAGTAATAAAGGTTTTGCCACTACTTTCTTCTTCCAGCCTTGAGAGAGATTCTCTATGGCCACCAGAAAAAACTTGCTTCCTTGGTGATGGAGGGAGTTGCTTCCCATGAAGGACGCTGTCATCATGACCGAGGTTCCATTCTGATTGATCATTAGCATTGCTGCAGAGCAGGGTAAGGTTGCTCTCACTAGGTGCATTTGACTTGTTCTAGGAAGAAAGAACATGTGTTTATAGTTAATGTCACAAGAAATGCCTCTAGACTGGCATTTTTGAAACAAAAATACTTGTAATGAATTTTGTGTGTTCCTAAATCATGGATCCTCTTTGGTGTTCGATTTACAACCCAACAATCCCAGAAACAAACGTTAAGATCAAGTGTTTTTACACTTCCTCACTAGAACACTCGGTCTCTTATCCTAAGGATCGACTATCGTCCAGTGGAAGGACTTCTGTGTCCCCTGTCCATTCAATCTTTGCACAAGCAGTTTTGACAGTGAACAAATACACACTTTGCTGATTTGTACCCATAATATGAGAAGGAGCCGGACTAAAACTAAAACCAGATGGTGTCTCTTCTTCAGTAATTAATTATATGAACTTTTAATATGAAATTTTTTTGACCAAATGAACAAAAATGGTCATTTTATTAATGTGACCTCTCTGTGACACTCATAATATAAAATTTTACAAGCTTTTTAAATATTTGTATCAGAATTTGCTGTTCCTGTAATGAATCTTCTATTACAGGATCCCTTTCAGCAAAAGTAAATGTTGGACAGATGATATGAGCTGGAATTCAAAGACGCTAACATTTTTTTGGCTAACATCACAGCAGTGACTTGGTGAGAGTTTTTAAGTTGTACGCATGCAATTTGTTTACACTGCAGGTCCTGTGCTACTCTACCTAAAAAAGAATCACAAAGCCCTCTTAGAAAGCTCTCTAGTACTATTCTGTCAGTGTTTCAGGTGCAATTACCACATGCATTCCCTTGACTTAATCAAGATGGAAACATCACCATATCACTATAATTATATTTAGGAAGCGATGTGAAAATGGAAATAATTACCTTCTAAACCACATTAATAACTAAAACCAGTTCTGGGAATACCAGATTGAACTGATAAATATAATCTTAAACTTTTAAAGTATATTATTACATTATTTACAGCTCTATATGTGATTACTGTTATAAGGGAAAAATACTGTTCCAGGATGACTTGGTAAACCGGACAAAGGTTTAAACAACCTCTTGGCTAGTGAAAAACCATTATGCAGTGGACAGAATGGGTGTACTGTTATGTAGCCCTAGGAAGATACACTAGCAATTCTAAGGACTATGCTGCAGTGTCTGAGCTGCATGTTGTTGATTCCCCAGGTGCGGGATTCCACTACAAAGGGACTGAAGTTGTTTTTCAAATGAAGCAAAAAACTAACCGCAGTCTTGTAATCAATATCATCCATTGACCTAAAGAAATCCAGGCTCTTTGCTCCCGAGAGCTTTCCTTGATCTGAACTGTGTGTGCTCAGCGTGTCCAAAATCTCCCCAAGCAAGTCCATTTCTCCTTGATGCTGAGGAGTTATTCCAGTCTCACCAGAATCATCACTATCATAAAAGTAAGCAGAAGCTTCTTCACTGTCTTCTGATGATAACCTGAAAACAAAAACTTTTCCATCAGCTAGGAACATAAAAGCCATTTTATTACAGCCACTTCTGAAAGTAGGTAGGAGAATGTGTTGCAAGACTTTTGAAAGGAATTTCAAGGAATTTCTTTCTCCTCAAGATTTTTCATAAACATAGATGTAAGATATACATAGAGATGCAGTTAACATTAGCTGTTTTTCCTGGCTCTTCCCCACCCACTACAAGTGTTATTTCAAGTCACTTTTCATATGACCTCCCAAATCTTCCCTCCAAAGTTTACCATTATTCCTGTTTGTTCCTCTTTTCCCTTGGCTACACCTTATATTCAGGTCAGTGTTGGTACCTCTCCAGCTGACCTAGTTGGATATTTTGTTCTAGTGGCAAGACTCTCATGCTACAACTCTTCTTCGGTCCTATGACCAGATTTACTGGAGTAGTGCCTACCTGCAAGGAGAGCTGGTGCTTTTGTCTCTTATTTTCTCTTCCATTCTTTGTAATACCCTAATCCCTGACCTTTAGACTACCACAGTCTTTCCCTTTCTCTGTCTATCCAGAATACTACCACAAAGGGTATTTCCACGGCTCACATTTTTAATGATATCATTTTTACACTTTGGTAGCAACCTCTTCCCTACTACATCATGGCTTAAACTGTTTGACTTTGCTTTAAAGGTCCTTCATGGATTATATTTGTATGTTCATTATCAAAAATTGTCTCCTAAATTCAATCAGAGAATGCTTTGATGCAGCTTACGCCTGTTTAAGATTTTCCTTTAATTCACACATAGGAAGACCTTGATATAAAACTTACAGGGTAATATCTCTCTTTCAGACCCTTCAGAAAACTTTCCATTGTAATGACCGCAACACAAGACTTAGAGAATAACAGATAAGCTGAGGTCACTGCCCGACATATTGACAAATATTATTTTGCTGGTACTTTGTGTATGTAGTCCATCTTTTTATCTTGAATCTGGGAAGACTGAGGAGTATGTCAAGCTCTTCTAGGCACTATGAATAATGAAGACATATAGTAGCCTGTCCAATCCTAAACTACTTGACATCATCTTGATCAAGCAGCAAGCTAGTAGCCTGGACAGGAGAAGAATGCATCACTTGAACTCAGGTTTGCTGAATAACACTAGTTACCCTTTCACTCATACATACACATATGCAAACAGGCTTCTTACTTGCTTGTTCTCTCCATTTCATCATCATCATCATCTGCATCCAAGGCAAAATCCTGGTTACTGAGACGTTGGTTGAAACGAGTCTGGTGGATAGAAAATGAATATTATAATTTTTGTTTGTTTTTTATTTCAGCGTTTCTTATTTGGAGACTAGATGTCACTTTAAGACCTTGTGAGCACTTAATGAGGAAAATGATGTATCATTTGGTGAAGAAACACATATATCAATCAAGCCTTCTGAAGATTTTTATAAGAGGATGTGAATTCCTCCAAGACTCACGTATAAAAGAGACAGAGAACCATTTTTCTTCATGGGCTATTGAAGGCCTTATTATTTATGCAAAGCCTTGATTAGCAGAAGACTGGTTATGAGAGGAAAAACATCACTCAAGTCTACCTGCCCTTCCATGCAAGCATATCACAAAAAGCACTGTGGTTTAGTACTTTCTGATAGAAGTGTTTTCCAAGTTTTGCTTGACGTGGTCTACTGAGCATGAAGAAAAATGGATTTTTGAGGTAGCTGATACAAAATAAAACAGGAGTCTCTTTATATAGCTACATTTATGTTAGAGCATTAAACAGAATTGCAGTGTAAGTAGCATGGAAGCTTGAAAATTGTGCAATAAGAATGCCTTTGTACAGGATAATTTACTCTAAATTACAGTTAACTCTAAGATAGCGTTCACTCAGAGCATCCCAGGGGAAGCCTGTGTAAAGTAGCTGGTGTGCTGTAAATTCATACATTACCATACTGAGCACTCACTGTCCTGTGATATCACGTTATTACTTAGCAAACACAACCAGGCTATAGATTTCCACAATACTTGAAAAAAAGTATCATGACCAGAACATTTAAGTCAGGAATTTTAGTCACTTTCGTTTTACAAATGACTGTCTTAAGGTCTGTGAATCTCTTACACTTGTTCTGTATCAAAAACTTGCACAGATTAACTATGCAGGCATTCAATGCACTGAAGAGATTCTTGGCCTTGGAAAACCGGACATAATTTAAAGACATATGGCTAGAATTTGTGCAAATGGAAAACAGTGTTAGCTAACTTTAAAGAAAATCGTATGCAAGTAAAAAGAAGTGCTACTGCCCACATCTCATCATGCAGTTCACCAAATGCCTAAACCTACAACAAGCCCCTGATGGGGAAGAAATATGGATTTAATTTCAGACTACAGGGAGATTGGAAATCTTGTATTGTGAGGATTTCAGTACAACACCTATTACAGATGTTGTCGGTGTTCTACATGCACCAGGACACTGTAATTTTTTCCCCATTATTGTCAGGATCATCTCAATGTTCACTCTTTAGAGACTTATACATTTGCTCTTGTTCAACAAGAGGGGATTTAATTAAAGCAGCAAGTTTTGATAATATGTTCCATGTTCTTCATCCATAAAGAAGAAATGTTCTTCTTAATGTCTTAAACCAAGTAACAGTTGATGGGAAATAAGAAAATTACTGTAGTAATAAAAATTATGAAAGAACCCAAACTAAGCTTCATACTGAGCAACAGTTACAG
Organism: Ceryle rudis; assembly: GCA_033439905.1. NCBI lineage: Eukaryota > Metazoa > Chordata > Aves > Coraciiformes > Cerylidae > Ceryle > Ceryle rudis. The sequence continues at coordinate 101,367 of JAAGNO010024171.1, forward strand.
GATGGAACATAGAGAAACCATCTATTGATATTTCTAACTCTTTCTCAGATTTGTGAGTTCTTTCTGTCATTCCCATCAGTGTTGTCATCAATCATAACCCTGCTTGTAAGCGAAAGGAGGTTAACCACTCTGTCTAAATTGATATTGTTAATTGGTTATCTAACTGAGTACTGCCATGACTACAGTCATTATTTCAGTGTAAAAGTTGCTGCTTTAAGTATTTATCTTCACTGGGACAATTTAAATACTTTGCTTCTACAACACTGGTAATTCACTACTTCCTCAAGAAAATTTTGACCTGACATTTATTGTAATTAAAGCTGTAATCCTGGAACTGACTCTTGGATGGCAAAACTCTGTCTCACTTTCTTGGAATTTGCATCAGAATTAGATGCTGACATCATATTTATTTCAACTAACATAAAGACAAGATTTTGCAGGAAAGAAGGTTAAAAATGTTGAGAAATTTCAGAAAACAAAACAAACTTGTTATCCGTAGATGGATTAACTCTCCCAATGGAATAAAATCCCACAAGATAACACTTGTTGATTTCTTGAAATAATAAGTAATGTTTCAAAGAGCATAGATGGCAGGTTTCAAAAAATTAAGAAAAAAAAAAGAAAAAAAGAAAGGTTGTTTCCTTGAAAAAGAGAAACTGAATAAAATTAATTAGAATTAGCAAACATCACAGGCATAGCAGTGGTCCCTCAGAGACTCTAGAAACAGTATTATGCAAGTGTGTATTAGTGAAAACAAGAATAACATCATATAAAGGACTGTAACAGAGCCTATGTTGATAAATCTAAAAGAAAACCAAATTAAAAACTTCTAGTTCCTGATGATCAGACTCTCAATCTGAAAAAAATATTTTTGTTACCTATTTAAATATTTAGGGGTACAAAATTATACAGTCACATGCTGAAGACCTAAACCAAATAAAATGGGATTCGCATACAAGGAAAATAAAAAAAGGTAGAAGGGGAATGAAAGACAAATATCTGCCTGTAAATAACAACATTCTCCAGAGTTTGCAGCTCTGTGAGCTAGCCATGGAGACAACAAGCAACACATGTTTTTGAATAAGTGACTTTCCTCTAGGAGCTGTAATAAAAATGACTGCAAGGGAGGGGTTTGTCCAGACTACTTTGCAAAGAAAGAAAAAGAAAAAACCTCTTAATAAATTCCAAAAGGTGAACTATAAATCTTTTTCAATGCTCCACTAGGCAAAGTGACATAGTACGTGCACCTGCAAAAGCTGTCAAAGTCATTTAAGAAGTCCTTCCATTACTGACGTACCCTGCTGTTTGCAGTTATTTAAGCTTTTAATTTCTGTCTTTTCTGCATTTTGAAGTGTGTAACCTTTTTTATACCTTTTTATGAAAAAAGGACAGACTTCTGTTTCCTTCCTGATCAGCATTCTAATAACAACCAGACCATTTAAATTTATTACCACAAGAAATGATATGGTAACACACCTTTCTTGCTGCACCAGAACTTTATAAAGCCTTAATAGACTGCTGTCATGGTTTTTTTCTATAAAATAAAGCAAGAAGCTTTTTTAAAGTACTCAATCATTTTATTTCTTCAAATGTATAATGTATCTACTTTATAGGAAAACATGATTCGACTTTTGCTATATCATTTTTTTTCTCATCTTCAGGCACACTGCACCACAAGAACCCATCTCTTTGTCATCTTGCTCAGAATATGAGAGAAATTAACATACTTAAACATAACAAGCTCACACTCTCCACAAGGCACTGTTGAACCATTAAGCCTTTCCATAAAGTATGGAAAAGGAACAACAGCAGCCAGCGTGAGGATGTGTCTCCTTTTTGTGTAAATTGTATGCATCCTCTTTTGTTTCTGCCCCATTTCAAAATCTAATTCTTCAAGTAGTCTGCAACCTGTACAGTTGTGGTAAAAGCTGATCACTGAAACCAGAGAAAGATGATGCTGACAGTGTAAATACTAGTAGAAGCAAACAAAGTGAGAATAGGTCTTTAAACTGCTCTTCTGCATGCTGGTTGTCTCACAAAATGTACTACTTTGGAATAAAAATGTAGACAAAATACATAAATGCTAAAGGATTTAAATGTAACGTGGTTACATTCTTGATTGGGCATGAAAGTTGATCTTTGAAATGTCAGTGTTTTATTTAATGCTAGACCTTTCAGAAGCACAGCTTTCTGGAATGAGTGCCTATTGATCGATACTAAGGCAGGAAGTTTAACAAGGCTGCTGCTATTAATTATCCTCAAAGTGAGAAACAAATAATCCTTTGATAAATGGCAGCACACATATAATTTCACATTTTCTGGCTACTCAATACATCAACATGTATAAAGTTTCAAGTAAAGAAAAATATTTACTATGGTTTAAATCTATGAAGTAGTGTTTCCTTTTTCTTAAAAATTTAAAGATTATTCATTCAGTATAAGAAAGCAAAATAAATACAAGTCTGCTACTATTTAAGATTCAGTATTTTATTTTAGCTATCCTCCTCCACAACCCAATCACACACATAATTATAGCTTCACCTCCAGCAGGGAAGCAAAAGATCTCTCAGTCAAACATTCTAGTTATGCACAACCTGTCGCCTTCCTTTCTGGTTAAAGACCGTGACCTAAAGCAATGGATAACAAACTCAGAGGAAAGTACTTCATATTACACTCTACAAGAGCTGAGACCGATGGGGGAAGAGGGAAAGAAGAGAGATAAAAAAGAAATACAATTCTTAAACTTTATCTTCTTCAATACCCTTCTTTTTCTGGGACCTGGTAAAGCACAGGCTTAAAGTAGTACTAGGGATGCCAATTTGCTATATGGACAGATGCAAGCCATAATTCTAGATTAATTTATAGATAATGATCTCTTAAAAAAAATGTGCTTGTGTGCATTTGTTTACAGAAAGTAACACAAAGTAATGATGTCTCACAAAAACAATGCTCTGACATCAGAAAATTTGCCCTGCATATAAATTAAATAGTTATTTTCTACTATGTAATATTTGCCTTTTTTTATTATAATTACAATATTATTTAAAAACTATTAATGTTAAATAAAAACACCCCTTTATCCTTCCCAGGATAGAAACCTTTCTGCTTTAGCAGAGTCAAACCTACAGATGATGTGTTTGAAAGAACAGGAAGTGTTTGGAAACATCCACAGCTGTTAGCCCTGAGACAAAAATGACATCAGTTCTGAGATCCTGTTAATTAAAATGATAGGGAAACAGATTAAAAAAAAAAAAAAAAAAAAGGAAAGAGCATAAAATCCAAAAAAATTTGTTCAGAGACAGAGAAACAGAGATGTGTAGATAAGAGTACAGGCACAGTACTTTGAAATGGCTGTAGTACAGTCAGAGATCTCCGCTGACGTCTGTGAAGTTAAAGGAAACATTAATATCTGTGCTGAGGTAGGATTTATTGTAAGTAAGGATGATAAATTTGTTGAGATACTTAGTCATGGATAGCACATTATAATTATTTATGTTCTGGATTACTGTGGTGAAAAATTAATAAACTCTAAGCTTTCTACCTTTTATGTATGTTGCACTCCTGAACACAGATCGTATTTGAGAATTTTGTAACATTGCTTTTGATTTTTAAGGATTAAACACGCTTCTGCAAATATTTTACAGAAATAGTGTTTTTTTTCTCCAAAACAACAAATAATCATCCATTTTCTCCCTCAGGAAGCCTGCACCAGCTCTTGGCTGTCTGAACCAGAGGCCTCATGCTGCCCACAAGCAGGTTTTCACCTCCAAATAGCCAGATCTTGCTCATTCTTCTCAATGGCACAGAGGCTATTCTTAGCAAAAACAGCCATTTACAGCTGACACACTGTGGCACCATGCCACACATCATTCTAGCTGAAAAGAGTGCACCATCCAAAAGCAGCCTGGCTTCACTTTAATTGGCAACAAGCAGAAGTGTTAGTCTTTTAAAATAGGGCATGGAGATTTTCAGTGCCATTTGCAACAACTAAAGCGAGCAGCTCTCCTGTAAGTATTTTTTAAGGAATTTTTGTGGATGACTTTAAGAATCAGATACACCAGGCAGAATTTCCAGTTACAAAACCCAAGAGAAATAAGACTTATTTTCCCTTTTTGATGGTTATTAATGTTGTAGGTATACTCAATGACTAAAGGGAAGAGAAATGACAGAATGGAGGGCTGAAGGAGTCACAGTGGGTAAAGGAGCAAGAAGATGAGAGGGAACATGTGTCAGAAAAACTAATCAGTGTCCATATACACGAAGGCATGTGAAAGTCGATATGCATAAAGGCAGAAAAGGGAATGTGATTTTGAGGTAACAGGGAAGTCAAGAGACCTGGATGTAACTTGGGAGCACAGTGTGTGACTTTAGTGAATCAGAACAGTTGTAAACCCCATTCATCCGACTGGAACATGCTACCTATTTAATACAATTCCTAAGCAGGTAAAACAGAGGTTGCCGGTTAAACTGATCCTGTGGCTAAAATGTGCATCATATCCTTAAATCAGAAATACCTTACATGGCAAAATCTCTGATGGAAGTGCTGTTTGCAGATCACACGTGACATTTTCTAAGGAAAACTTAAAAACCCACTGAATTTAAAATGTACTATGTGGATGTGATCCTAAACATAAACATTATATAAACCCAGACTTCAGGATTTAATGGAAAACACCAAATGTCACAGAACTTTTGACAGAGCAGCACTGAACTCTGATCATCAGACCTATGTACAGTGGAAAAAATTACTTGAGGGAAGCTCTGTATGAAGTTTGAAAACAGACTAACCACATTTGCAAGTCAAAAGAAGACTGTGCCTTAGAAACAGAAATATTGAGTCCAAGCACATTTCTGTTTAAGGCTCCCAACCAGAAGACTTAGCAAGGAGGATTCCCTCCTCCCATCTGACATGAGGAGGAATTTTCTGTTCAACAAAGAAGGTCCTTCTCTACATGGTGCTGGGGAACAATGATAGATTTGCATGCTGTTCACTAATTTCAGATATTTATGGCCTAAATTTGATAATAAATAGCTGGAAAGAGGCATCATCAGGATGCAACCTAGAATCTAGGTGGGCTGAGTTGCTCTTTGGTCATGCCCCTTTCCACTTTTCTGTGGAAAGAGCCTAGGGTACCACTGCTGCTAACTTTAGCATTTCAGTGGTGTCTAAAATTAGATAGGTTGAATCTGGGCTTTCCCATTCAGACATGCTGAGATCCCTGCAGGAAAGGCTTTTCCTGTTTTTTTCTACTTTTCCCTCTTTTGCTCCCAGCCAAACTTTATTCTTTAATTGACCTTCTTTATTAATTTTTTTCTCTCTTAGGTACAGGATTAGAGAGAAAAAGAGAAGTTCGGGAACATGCAGTATTCGAGCTGAAGTTTTAGACGGAGGGTTGTGCTCTCCAAGCTTTCAGGCAAAAAAATAAAAAGCAACATGGAGGTTGGGATGCAGGTCCAAACTGCTGGCTGACAGTTCCTCTGGCTCCCTGCGTTGGCTAGGTGGAGCCAAAATGTGACCCACAAAAGACATAGGATTCACTCAGCAAATGAAAGCAGAAGATACTACTGTTGAAGATACCATTAAGATGTCAATAAATTCTTCTGATGAAAACAATTAATCCAGTTATTTCAATGAATTACTCAGGACAGAAAGGCTCGTCCTCATTTGAAGGTACTTTGTGAAATAGCATTTTCATTTCAGATCCTTCAGAAAAAAAGAAACTTTGTAGACATACCTGTATGGTTGATTGGTTTATTTGTAGAAGAAAGACCCTCAGAAAGGTTGCCTTTCTATTTGTTAAAAAACCTAAAATAAGTGCCAATAATAGCCAGGAAAAAAATTTTGCAAACTTGCTTGTCTAAATGTCTCATATGATAAATCAGAGGTAGATGTGCTGATGACTTTGCCCAGAAAAACCAAGCATTCCACTAAATACCCACAGGGTAACAAAAAATTCCAGAGCAATTTCCTGACCATTACCCTACCTTTCCATTTTAATTTTTTAATCTTATTTTTGTAATTGGAATCATGGTAATTAGTGAACAGATTTCTCAAGTGATATTTACTGAACAATTCAAAGACCAGGCAGCCACAAGTTTTATGCTGGTTTATGGGTGCACGATAAACAGCAGAACTCTGCTGCAGAGACTTGCAACAGTCTGTTGCTTAAAACCACGATATGAAGACATCAGCACAAAGAGCTCACACTAATAAAAACAGGGAAATAATAATTAAAAAAAAAAAAATTACAAGCATGTACTGCTTCTTTCTTCTTTAAATGTGTTCACTGACTAAATGAAAATCAGTCATTGTCACTGTTTAGAGGCTGTATCTACTGTCTTCTCAAAGGGGGAAGGTTTGAGCAATCTTGGAATTACACCTCCCCTTGGCAGTGTATATTCCTGAAAATAAAATTATGCATGGTATGTAAAAGCATCTAAATGTTTCAGTTGCACAAAATCCAGATAATCTTCAGTTAAAAAAAAAAAGGAATTACCGCTTGATTTCTAAATAGTCTTCTGTTGTAAAAAGCAAGGTTTATACATGGCAAGGGATATGTGTGTGACTGTACTACTTCGGAAAGGTATCAGAGCCACGAGAGGGCACTCTCGTAATCTGCAATTTGAATTTTTGCTGCCTAGTTTTCTCATTTTTAATTAAAAGGAAATCTGACCGTTTTGCAAAATGAAGAGATCTTATTTGACACATCAAGACAAAAGATTTTTCTCCAGATTAAAGGAAGTTAATCATAGCTACAATATTTTCAAATTACACCACCTTAAAGAAAGAGAATTTACTAATGAACCAAAGCTTATTTCAAAACTATATTTTACAGAATGAAAGGTGATTTATGTTAAAAACAAGCTCTTCCTGTTTATGACATCTGTCAATTGTAGTATTTTAGTCAATGAGAGAAGGTACCTCCAGCTACTTAAATATACAGAGTTAGATATATACATAGCTATATCATTACACTCCATTTCACCAGAATTATCTGTGGATGCAAGGCAAAGACATCTCAAGTGCATTTTCTGAATCTGAATACAGGTAAATGCCCTTAATCAAAGCTTTTATGTTTCTGAAATTATTGTGAGGTTGTCTGTGGGATTTTTTTTTTTTTCCTTTTTTTTTTTTTTTTTTCCTTAAAGTGGTTCAGACATCTTATAAAGAATATGTATATTCAGACTGAGCATTTCCTCTTTTATGTTCCTGGAGAAAAAAAAGCCTCTTCAGAATAGCCCACTCTCACCACCTTTTTCAGGTTAGGAAGGTAATCAGTTACTGGAAGCCCACTGTAGCTAATGGTTATATCACTTTTTTTACTGGCCATTTTAGGGGTATTGATAAATGGGGCACTCCTGACGGTAAGGTTATTCTGAACACATCTGCCTGACACTTGCTGTCTTTGTTGAACAGAAGCCAAGTATACCTACTGGAAGCTGAATTACATATTGTCTAGCTACTGGGATATACTTCAATAAGCATATAAAAGCTACATTTGTGATATGCTTTTAAAAAAGAATTTTAAAAAATGGTAATTCTCTTCCATTCAAGACTACCAAGAAAACAGTTTAGTCTAACTTGACTTCTATTAACTTCTGCAAAAGTGTTCTTAAAACCTTCTTAGGCACTGTATTTACAAAGTCATGGGCAGTAGTTCACTTGTTTTTTTCGATATACAAACATTTAAGGTAGTGCTGACACACAGGAACTCCTAGTAAATCCACACTTGGAATCCAAATGCCTTTTTTCCACTACGGCTGCAAGGTTGTGCATGCCTAAAGGTACAGGTATTACATACATTTCCTTAGAGACAAGCGGGGGGGGATTGCTAACTCGCTAATTATAATGTGAACTGGTAGTTCTTATTTGGTATTCTGCAAATCTTCAAGAATATTTTATTAGCCACTAAATACATTAGGACTATTGATATCCTGAAATGCTTCATTTTTAATAAGCCACCCTATCACCTGATATAGAAATAAGATTACAAAGATCATCTTCATGAAATCAAACAGATCTTCCTGGCATTCTACCGAGGCTCATAATAAACATGCTCTCTTTTTAATTATGTATTAATTTGGATAATTTTATAGAGCTCTCACTACATTCAGGCCCCTGTTTACCCAGATAGCTGCAGTACCTGGGAATATATAATGAAACAGAATTAAAATAAATTATGCAAAAACCTGAATGCACAGTAATTTAATACATGCACTGCCATCCCTCCTCATCAATAAACTCATCAATATTGTTGGCAAGATACCACAGAGTTGAAGCAATCTCATGCTTGTATTAATCTTTATTGCAAAAATTTTAGCTTGTAATTTCTTAAAAGTTCTACGTACCTAATTAATGTAGGAGATAAAATACGCCAGAAACATGTTATTAGATCTAGCCATGAAACAGTTAACTGCAGTGCGCATGCTAAGGTTTTAATAAGGCTTAACAATAAAAAGCTTCAATCCTCCACTTTCACTAGATTTTGTTGTGGTTTTCCCTTGCTTAGGGCAATCCATCTGTTAATGTTGACTTGCAATATAGTTAAGCTCGCACACATATAAAAAGCCTAGAATAGCTAGCCTAAGCAACAGTAAGCTCAAATGAATATTATGGAGACAGAACAATTCATCTTAGGCAAAGATTAATTGTGTGTGCGCACACGCGCGTGTACAGAGACACATATGAGAGCATTTCTGTTCTTTCTTTTTTCAGGAAAGACTTCGAAAATGCAAATTACAGGAAGGCAGGCTGATCACTACAGTTTGCAATAACACATTTAATTATTTATTCTCTGATTAGGTTTTGACAACTATTTTACATGCTGTAATTTGTTTTGATTTACTGTTAATTTTTGTTAAGTCTATTGTGGAACGGGCAAAAAAAAAAAACCCAATAAAACCACTATGACAGAAGTGATAAAGCTCAGTAAATATTCATTGTTAAAATCGGCTCTGCACTGTGACCAGTGCTGGTATTCTCCCTGGGCCAAACTGGCCTTGTTTTCAATAAAAACAGAGAAGTATCCTTTCCCTTGAGCCCTGTTAGGCTGAGGCTGCAGTTGGAACTGTCATCTTCACACAAAAGCAAAGGGGTTGGGTTTTACAAACGCAAAGCCTAATTGGGGGATCTTCATGGCTGTACCCTTGACATTTATTAAAGCCTCATCAACAAAACAGGAAATAACTGTACTAATTAGCAGACCCACATACAAACTACTGTTTGTTAGGTAAAAGCAGAATCACTTCCTATTGTAAAGGAAACATCCTCCCAGACTCCCAAATCCTGTTATGAACTGATTATTAAAATGACCTTTTACAGTGAAATGAACTTTCCTACCATAAATAATGTTTTTAAGTAAACATGTATTATGGCATCTCATGTACCTATTGATTAGCATTTATGCTTAAATATTTCCCAGTGGAGAATGAAAAGCTCAATGTATGCATCTAACATGACATAAAATATAGCACCAAATTCTTTGTATTTTCAAATTTCTAAATGTTTCAGTATGGAAGAGATAGTAATGAAGTGCAGAGGCACCTCTTGTTTGGAAGCAATATGACCATTAAAAGCAATCTCTCTATTTTGATTGTTTATTTAGGCTTTGGGGGGGGTGGTATTCAAATACACTGACATTGCAACTTAAGTAGTATCTGGTCCTTAGTTTAAATATACATCAAAGTGCATGAACTGCACGTTAGCACTATCCTTATATGATATAAACACAGGCACCATTTTAGAAATCTGGGTGGAGAGGTTCATTTGCAGGATAAAGAGTTACAGAAAAAAAGATTCAACCTGACAACAACAGCAATCTGTGAAATTCACTTCTTTTGATCAGCAGATTTGGTACTAGATCAAACAATCTCTCTCATACACATGTACTTGTGAGTATAAATAGATATTTTTATTTGGTTGTAAAGTTCAAAATCACTTATTGATAAAGAACATGCATTTTCATTATCTTGTTCGAATACTTATCAAGAACAAAAATAGAAACAAGAGTAGCAACAGTAGACTATGGTTTTTTTAGAAATATATTGATTTGTTTGTTTTTGGGGAGGAGGAAAAAGCAGGAATACTGTGAGTGAGAGGTGAAGGAAACTGTGTGAGTACGGAGTTCCTAGGGAGCAATCAACATTTGCTCTTTCCTGCCTACTGGGCTCATGTGACATTTGGGACAAGAACTAGGGAGAAAACAGGGGACCTTTGGTTTGTAGAAGGGCAGAACTGCAGGACTATTAGTTGCAAGATTTGCTAGTAAACAAACCCGATATAAGTACCTGTATATTTGTGTGTATAAACACACGTGTATATATGAGAACAAAACTATGGATGGATATGCACTCCTGTCTAGTTTTCAAACCTAAAAGATGACTGGTAGAAACAGCAACAATTATATTCAAGGATTAAGCAGTATACATCTGTACAAAGACAAAACCATACAGAAGTTAAATAATTCTGTCTGAATACAAGCCTTCAAAAGAAATGTTTAATTGTACCAAGGTATAATTACATACTAGGTAGTTATTCTTACAGGCATAACTACCATATCAGTAAAATACCGTAGATTTCTTTAATAAAAGCAGCCTATAAAATTAAGTAATTTCAAGGGTACATTTGTGTCACCTATTTACATGGATAGATGCAATTCTGGATTCACCTACACTAATATGTGAATGTTGGCTTATAATAAATTAAAAGCTTTAGTACCTCACATTATCAAACTGTTTTGCTTAGGGGGGTAGTCACTATATACTGAAATGATAGTTATCTATTAGAAACAAATATTTTAAGAACCATTCATGTTACTAACTTTAAAGCTCTGTATTCATACATTTAGAACTGTTTATCTCCTCTTCTGATGCTGTAAACAAGTTTCTGAAAGAATGCAGACACTACAGCTGCCTGTATACAAAAAAATACTGAGGGCATATAGTTTAAAACTTTATCACTGGCTTTAAGAGCTCATGAAAACATGTACAAAATAAATAATGACTTAATATTAATGTACAATTTCAACATAATTTAGCAATAATCTGCAGCAATTCTGTGTTAAATTTCATAAACTTTGTATTTATTATGGATAAAAACTAATTCAAAATCAAATTGATTAAACAGACACTTCATATTTTTATCACTGCAATATCTAAAGTAAAAAACCAAATCTTGTTATATCAGCTGGACTGAATTTCTATACTTAATTCTCATATGAGGAACATATATGCATTAAAAATCCCTATATAAACATTCATTAAATGTATTAAAAAACATGCAATAACAGTATAATGTAAAAATACATACCCACATATTAAAACATGTACATATACAGGTATTTATTCCCAGCAAAAAGTGTTACAAAAACTATTTAATTGATATCTTTGAAATAAAACTGTCAAAATGAATCCAAAGACATTAAAACACTTGCCAAAGTTGAGACACTACACCTGTTACTTCAAATCAAGACTAGAAAGCACTAGAGATCAAAGGCCAAGAGATTGGCACCATATTAACTAGCTGACATTAATAAAATAATAAAACATAACTATCTGAGCAAGGTTAAAGGCCATATAACTGCCAATTCAATTTATTAGAAATATAAAATTAATGTGCCCCACTATAAGAAACTAAAGAAGATAGTTTGATACAGGTCAGTGAATAGACCAGAATGTATCTGCTGTGAGAAGTCTTTATAATAAACAGTATTTAAGAATTAAATCTCTTATCCATACTTATAAATCTCCTGTTTTTTCCTACTCAACAGGGAGGAAATACAAATAGCATTTTTCCTCCGTTCAAGCAGTATAGCAGTATTTCTGTAAACATAGCCTTTTACTCACACTATCCAAACACAGACAGCAAAATAACCTTACAGTAATGCATCAGTGAATCTGTTTAAGTGGCAAAAAATTTTCCTCACATGTGTGTGGATGAGAACAGAAGTTTCAAGTGTCTTACCTGTGCCAGTCTTCGTTTTTCTGAGTTTGCTCTTTTCTCACAATGCAATGTGTAGACAGGAGCAGTCTGTACTGCACCAGCACTGCAAGTTCTATACTCTTCCTCACTCTCCTACACAATAAAACGGATTTAAATTCCTTTATTTCTAATCATTATCTGCAAACGTACCCTCCTTATTATGCATGCAGAATGCATTCAAATTTATCTTGCCACAATCTATTACTGTCATGAAAATACCATCTGTACTAAGAAAATAAAATTTAGCTTTTCAAGAAGCTGAACTATCAACATTGTCATTTAAAAGATGAACTGTTCAAACATCTAGGAAATATTTTTTAAAGTTTTCTTATAATAGCATAAAATATATCTGAAAAACCAGTTCCTTCTCCCTCTAGAAAAAAAAAAATGTGGATACAAAATTTTCAATGAGAAAAGCAGCTGCAAAATGCATAAATCATGTTTTCTCCTATTTCTGCAATATTGCTTTTGCAAAATGAAATTATTTGTTTTTTAAACATCACTATTGTTCACATATATTATGAAACCAAACCGGACAGCTACACCTTCTGAAATACACTGTACTGCAAGACTCTACCATCTCGAATTCTCAGACTGAAGCAAAGGCTTCGATTGTGATATCAAAGCAATCAACTTTATGAAAACATACATCCTGTTAAATGTATCTTTGAAGACCTCTGTTGTTCTATGATAAAATATGCAAACAATAAAGAGATTATTCAGTGGATGCACAGAATGACAGATAGTTGCCAGAGGGCTTGTTATGAAAAATGTATTGTTGAACAAAGGGCTAAGCATATTTCAAAAGTCATTAAAAACACAAATCTCATGTGATTTGTAAAGCATAAGCTTCAAACTGATACAGGAAGCAATATAAGAAAGTAGAAAGTGTACTACGTACCTTATGTTTTAACTTACTCTTCACTTCTTTTATTCCTTGCCTTGCCTGATTTTTTGCCTAGAAAAATAAAAGGACTTAAGTAGCTCAGCAAGACACTGGCTGTAGTCACAGAACATGCTTTATGATGTCATACTTATTTTACCTTTTTTTTTAAACACCTGGTGACACAAAGAAGGGCAATAACCTTTACCACAAATTTCATACGTGCATTGTCAGTATATTTTATATATTCATTATTTGTCTGTATATTTAAGGATTTTTTCAGCATATGCATGCCAATGCTGTGAAAACATTCATACTCATTCGCCAACATCACTAAGGCCAGGCTAAAAATGGTTTTATATATCACTCCTTTATTTGAAATGGTCTTTTAAATTTTAAAGGGTATTTTAGCAGTAAGGCATGTCTGAAAAATATTAAGATTTTCAAGATGACTGCTACAGTGTTCCAGTCTGGCAACTTACAGGGCAACATCAATCTTAAGAGAAATGAAGTGATTTCATATGCAGATGGAGATTTTGCCCAGTGTTGCTGAACAGCATAGTGCTGCTATTTAGGGAAGAATGTATTAAAATAGGCAGCCAAGGATCACTGTTGCATAGAAAACAGCCAAGAATGTTCTTCAATAGCAAAATGAATAATCAATACAGAATACCATGTACTTACTGTAAAAAAACCCCAAAACATTAAAAAGACATGCGGGTGGTGTGTGTGCATGTGAAGTAGGAAAAAAGAAAAGATGGGGGGAACAGGACACCAAAAGCCTATCCCCAGTAGAAGAAAATACATCTTTCTTATATTTTTTTTTTTATTAATACAGGAAAAAACTATGAAAGTTTTCAAAGTTGTCTTGAAATTAGGACTTAAAATATATTTAAGTGCATAAATACGTGGAAATCACCTATTTTTCTGTGGTTTTCTATGTATGGAAATTCAGAAAATCATTTTCTTGAATCAAGAGGTCAGAGAGTCTTTTTGATCCTTAAATCATACATCTATAAGCTTAGTAACAGCACAATGGGGTGCCATGTAGCAGATGCTAACCTGAGAGCCACTTTAAACTTTCCCGATCATGCTCACAGCATTTGGATGCATTTTGGAGTGCTTTGTTCTAACTCAGAGGGCTGGTACCAAGCACATTACTCAAGGCTACCGATTATCTATCAATTAAGAAATGCATTTTTCATTACTCTAATAGTAGCCTCTATAATGGGTAACAACAACATAAGGAATTAAATGGGGTATACAGATGAATACCTTATACACACAAATCCTCACCAAATTTATCACTGTTTCCTGGCATACCCTGAAGTTCACTTTGAAGAACCTTTATTATCAAGGACGTAATTAACAAAATTGAAGGCTGGGAGAATATCATGTAACCACAGTACAAGCTAGTGCAAGCTGAAGAAGAATAATTTGCAGATAACATGTTAATGAACCATTTTTTAAATTATAAATGAGTCTATGAATATGAAGTATATTTAATTTATTTACCTGTTTCTCTCCACGACTGCTGTGTTTTTCTACTGATGTAAAATTAAAAATTCTGTTTGAAAACTTTACTTAAAATCCACTAGCTTAGGCTGATGTACTGATTTATTCAGGACTACTTAATATGCATCTAACTAGTGCAACATTTGGAAAAGCAAAAAGGAAGCCAAAAGTCTTTTCCCATATAATAAAAATGTAACCTTAAAATACTTCCCACTTTGTTTTACACTACTGCTTTTTTTTTTTTCCCCCCATACTACTTAATAATATATCATTTCACAGGCTTTATTGGTTAGGCAGTCTTTGAAAACAAGATCTTTTAAGCTCAAAAGTACAAACATTAAATCCAGTTAAACATGAGTATTCTAGTATCATTTTTAAAAGAGCAGATGATAGAAAAGACTTGCTGTGCACATTACTGATGCTTTACCACATCTTTTCAATAGTGCAGCACTCAGTGCCAAAGTGAAAGTGCACCTGTGACAGGACTACATTTGTCCCTCAGGAACTGTATCTCTTTTGAACAGAGATCTCTCCATTAAGTTAACATTATATACTATGTGACCATATCCTATAACTATGTTTATATTACATATGAATGTAACATTTACAAAATGTTTTACCCTCATGTTAACTTTGCAATGCCTGTGTTGTGTTATGGGACCTTAGTGTAAATGAGAACTTCTATTTTTAGAAGCCATATTTTAATCATGCTGTCACCAGGTTAGGAAGAATAAATATCTAAATGATATTCAAAAAATTTTCTAGTGGGCATTATGATCAAAACAAAAACAGTACACTGATGCTTTGCAAATATCTATTGTTAAGTACAAGCTATCTGGAAGACTCTGAATCAACTCTAAATCCTAGTGCTCGGTGAGAAAACAAATGAAGCTAAAAATCTTCCTACATGCTGAAGTTTTTTCTGCAATGCACTTATAAAATGCTTAAGTTTTTAAGTACTTGGGAAGAATGAGAGGTTGTAGGAGTTCGTGGTATTTTTATGTATTATTTATTTGAAATAAATGATCTTACAAACTTATACGCTGTTTTCACAGCCGGCGTGGCTTTGGTCACTGCTGTGTTGATTAGTGCGCCGCCTTTCTGAAATATACAAAAAATGTGTTTTCGTAACATTTTAACACAAGCCAAACTTTAAGACAACAGCAAGGACATAGAAACAGTGTGATATAAAGAAATAACAATCTCCCTTTTAAATTAGTAAGAATAAGCACAGCTGTGTTTCCTCTCCAACCTGCTGTCTGCAGCTACACAAGGGTTACAGTACGTCATCACAGCTGACACATTTATCAATGCATTCTAACAGAATGATGTATTTTCATTCTTCATTCATTGTTACCACTTCAATTCAGAAGTTATGGCTAGTTTTCATGTGTTCCCATCATATTTATCATGCAACTTAAAAATACTGTGACCTGACATAAAGAACTATCTTATTCAATCAAACAAGAACTTTTTTAATCTAAGATATCATCTTTTACTAATCCTGCAGAATAACAAGGTTATACTAAGGCTCTTCTGCTAGGCACGCTGCACAAAACCGTATTAACAAAAATGCTATTTAATACAAGTGATAAACTTCACATCAAATCATACTGTCACACCTAATTCACAGTTATGGAATGTAAGATGATACAAGAAGGAGTGAAATACCTGACTAAACAGACAGAAAAAACTTTTCAGTTTTGGCATTTGTTTTGTGCATGGGGCTTTTTTTTTTAATCTTCAAGAAAAAATGTACACAATTATTGCCTATACCATAGAAATATTATTTATTACACAGAATCATAGATTGTTAGGGGTTGGAAGGGACCTCAAAAGATCATCTAGTCCAGCCTCCCTGACAGAGCAGGATCACCTGGATCAGGTCACAGAGGAATGCATCCAGGTGGGTTATGAATGTCTCCAGAGGAGGAGACACCACAACCCCCCTGGGCAGCCTGTTCCAGTGTTCTGTCACCCTCACCATGAAAAAGTTTCTCTTTATGTTTACGTGGAACCTCCTATGTTCCATCTGGCACCCATTGTCCCTTGTCCTATTATTGGGCATCACTGACAAGAGCCTGGCTCCATCCTCCTGACGCTTGCCCTTTATTTATAAATATTAATGAGGTCAGCTCTCAATCTCCTCCAAGCTAGAGACCCAGCTCCCTCAGCAAAGGTTGAGACTCCTCTTAAGGGAGATGTTCCACTCCCTTAATCATCTTTGTGGCTCTGCACTGGACTCTTTCCAGCAGTTATTATAGAAATATATAACTTATTATAGAAATATATTTATTATAGGAAGAGGACAATGGATGGCCAGTATAACTACTGAACCAAGTTTATACCTTCACTGTATGCATCCACTGCTGATAAGATCTTGAATTTCCTGAAAGAGAAATGTAAAGTGTAACACAATCAAACATACATTCAATATTTGCTATGCTTCAACCTTCCTCACATTCTGCATAAAGAGTTCCCTTAGAGGATTATTCATTAATTTCATTCTTCCCAGGTAGACATAGAATGTAATGATAAGAATATGTGTACACTAAGAAAAAAACCCTAGCTTTTTTTTTTTTTTTTTGGTAGTAGCATATCTTTTCACCTCAGAGTTTTTCATTCCAATTGAGGCACAAAGAGAAATTAAAAATTAAAGCTATGATAAGCTAACATACTGTTAAAAAGTCTAAAAAGAAAAACATCAACTTGAAGAATAATATATAATGAACTGCATTCAAATATAGTCATCCCACTGGGCAAACTTTAAAGTACAAAAATGACATGGACTGCAGATGGAAAAAGAATGAGAGAAAAGTCTAAAGATTATCACACAACCGTATACTCCTGTGCAGGAAAAATCCTTTTAAATTATTAGCTGTATCAACTTTCTTTCACAAACGAAAAACCTCTAAAGGGCAAGGGAGAACTACTGGGTTCTGCAGGACTACTGTGCCACTAAGTTGGCCATACAACAGGGTTAAATTCTACCAAGCACTTAATGAAGACATGAATACTATTTCCCAAAGGTGCTTTGGCTGAACACCAAAGATTGAGTCCCTGATCCCTGAGAAAGTTTTAGACACCACCAGTCACCTCAATTCCCCGGTACTGTACCAACCCCAGACAAGACATTCACATTGACAAGAATGCTGAAGTTTCAACAGAGCGTTTACCCTTTTTGAAAGGACCATTCTGATACATCGTATATCCTCAAAACTTCTTAAGCTTTGTGATAATCAGTTACTAAGTTCTGGATGGAATTATTGCATTGTCTAGTGGAAAGCCAAAACACTGTCCCAAGAACATGGCTGATAATTAACCGGATCATTGTAAAAGCATTCCCAAGTTTCACACTGAGGTGAAAAAACAGCTGTTTATTCTCCTATCAGGCACTTTCACCCATTCCACTAAATTCTTCACAAGCAATTTTGAGACAGACTCTGAGGAATGATGATACAAGTGAAAGCAAAGCTCACTTAGAGAGAACCTGATGACCATTACAATACTATCTCCAGTAAGAACGTCAAAAGAGCAACCTAAAGCAAAAATGACTAATTTTTTGCTTGTTTAATCTGTCTCCCTGGAACTACCAGAAGCATGCAAATAACATGTAATAAGGTGAAATTTAACCACTGCTAGGGTGTTAATGAAATTTCACCAAACATAAGCACTTTCTCTAACATGACATTTCATAACTTCAAATCTTATCAGTGATATTTATCTATCATCTGGCTTGCAGTGTCCTCTTTCCACATCAGTGGAAAGTTTAACTGCCTTCTACTTGTGTAGAGAGACTTCAGGGAAGGCAATAAAGAAAACAGATAAATAAGAGAAAAGGCCATGCTAACACCACATACCCTCAGCTGAAGTTGAACCTCGTGAAACTTTGAGAAAATGCTGACTCCTTAAAAGCAATTATTATTAAAAGCAAGGTTCAAAGCTTTTAATATTAGTTTTCAGTATACTACCACCGTTGATATTAGACCACCTCAAACAAAATGACTGCTGTAGTAAAATTCCTGTGATTAAAATTACTTTAATGGATATATTCTACAAGAATTTCAGTTGCTAAGACAACCAATCATCACTGTATTCCTGTATTGAAAGTTACATAAAACTCTTGAGAACTAATACTTCCATAGAATAATACACGTAACAGAAAGTAAAATTCATACTTAAGTATGAAGTGCAACCTGTAATGAAGGTGGCCGACACATTTCTTTTCGTATATACTCACAGGGAAGTAAGTTTTTACCACTTTACTAAAAAAAAATCATTTAAAAACCCCATAAAACTCAATTAAATTCAAGTTTTATCCTCCGATTTCCAGTTACTTCCTTTGCTGGTTTAGTTATGCTTTCATATGTGGAAAAATGTACATTAAAAAACATTACTTAAAGAAACACTTTCTATTTGAGCAATTTTAAAATCACAGTCTCTACAGCTAAGAATATGTTCATCTGTCCTTTTAACAGCTCATAGCTTACACTAACTTTCCAGGACTTTCCTGAAGGCTGGGTTTCACCTGCATTTTTTAAAAAAACCCCACCTTCCTGATAAAGTTAATGGGAGTTAATTCTGCAAAGAGATCATAGTTCTACTCTATTAGTGTCACAAAATGTCACTTTCAATTGCATACATATTGTTAGCTCTGCACTTCATAATGATAATGAGACAGCAGTTATGTAAATATTGAGTATGTGCCCTAAGCAATTTGTCCACAACCTGGCAATATACAGCTTTTCTGACTTGAAAAGTACACACCCAGTGCAATCTAAGCGAGAACTGCTAGCGAAACTCAGCATTCCCTCCTGAGCACAGCCAGGTGAGATGTGCTTCACAGGCTGCCAGAACACAGCCAAGACTGTGCTTTATCTATCTTCTCTTGCAGTTTTATTGCAGCCTCCTGACCCCCTAACTTCAGTCAGCAAATGAACTCCGAATACTGACATCACCTATCTGAATAATGGATGCTCAATGCCTAAAATCTGTTTACAGAGCAGTGTTAAGTTCCCCTAAAAAGGCAGAAAAGAAGTAAATCTCTGTATAACTAACCATATTTTAATCAACCCCACAAATTTTGTGCTAGATCACAGCACAAGACACAGAGGGTAGAAGAAGGCAGTAAAAATCTTGAACAAAAGGATTCATGCAATCTCAGTATAAAAAGGTATTTTGCAGAACGTGAAGATGGTTCTGCACCACTTGATTCTTCTGTGGGAGCCAAATTCTCTCCTCTAAATATACCCATTTAAGGGAAGGGAAGACCATCGAAAGCTGCCATATGCAGTGGATTTGCTAAAATCACACAACCTCCATTAACTGAGGAAGCTTCTACACTAATTTCAAGATTTACTATAAAATAGTATTTGTACTATGCCATGCTTATTTTTGTCCAATATTTAGATAGCATGTATGATACCTCAAATAACAATAGAGGTGTACTAAACATTTAACAGGAAACCATTCAATAATCCTGTAATAATCATGAATGGCTTAGCATGCCCTGTTCTATATGGATTAACTTTGTAAGCTAGCTAACGTGAACAGCCTTATAACAATCTCCAGTGAACGTAACTGAGGGAAATGACACAAGGAGTAATATTTTTTGTTTATAAATAAGATAAACTTGTAATTGTCCCTTCTCAGATGATACATAAATATTGAAAAAAAATCCCTCTTTTTTAGAATAATACATTTCTTGGAAATGGCAAATTTCTCTGAAAATTAAGGAAATCACTTTGATTCTTGCATGGCAGAAATAATTAGATATGAAAAAAGGTTAGAAGTGTTTATGGAAAATGAGAAAAAATTCAGCATCACAAATTTCAAGATTATTTAAAAAATACAGTTTATACAGAACGTATCATATTATATAAATGTGCAGTTAAAAATGTAAATAATATAGTGACATTTCACCATATATTTAAATCTAAGTATTATTTTACTTGATTAAACAACATAACTTCATTTAATATAGTAATATAACTAGAAACATACTAGCATGTGTTCCAGCAGTAAGTTGTTGAAAGCTAAAACCTTTCCAAGAAGGAATGGAAACAACAAAGCAGTAACAAGACTAATGATATATAAAATTTACAGGACATCACATGAGGACATCATCATGTTGAACAGCTCCCAAAAAAGTGTGAGTACACTCAAATTAACTCTGTACCTCCACAAAAGCCTCCTGCTGTGATTTCTTCTTCAAAAACATCAGAGAATCCTCTTCCTGCATTTAATTTTGATAGCCGACCATCAATAAACTGGAAAAAAAAAAAGTCACACTTTGTTGGCCCTTCTATTGCTTTACAGTGTTATAGTTTTAAGTGTGTACGTTATAATGGATTACCTATGTTCCAGACAACATGTGGCTTAGTGATAGTATACTGCTTAAGACAGATTTTGCAAGAGTAGTTGCAACTATGAACAGGAGAAATATTTTATGTAGATCAAGTAAATTACCTATATTATGCAAAACTTACATACTTTTGTTCAAAAATATTTTAAATAGTTTTCAAGATATTCTTGCTTTTCTTACAGCATAAAAAAATATTAATTTATTTATTTAGAAATGGTGACTTTGGATTTGTAATCATAGTCATGTAAAAGTCATTGAATCATTCCCTGATGTTCTGTTGTAAAATTCCAAGTTTATTACTTATCATCAACAAAACAACATAAACAAGCCTCCCTGTGGTCATTCTTTCTGGGTATGCATTAATGGGTCCAAAGCAGAACTTCTTGTATACAAAAAGTGTCTTTTGAACAACTGGAAATATTTCACCACACCCAGTTCCAAGAACCAATAGGCTACAATGTCTACTTGAGGTGCATTAAAAGCATGTGTTCTACAGGAAAAAGAACCCTCTAAGGACAGTAAGTGAGGGGATATTGTAGCAAAACCATCCAGTGAAATAGCAGAGTGGCTTGGCTTCAGAAATGGTGGTAGCAACAGATTGGTTTTGACAGGTATTGCGCAAGCTGATTCGAAGCACATTTCATTTAACTGTATGGGAACGCGACACAAAGTACCAAAACAAAGTGAGGCATAATGCCAAGGCAGACCCCTAAAACCCTCTCCACCTGACTGAGCATAGTTCAGGGTTGATAGCACTGTATTTTTAAATTTTAACACATGTCTATGCCCTTTTTTGGTTTTTTGTTTTGTTTTTAACCACTAACACTTATTTAGGTGCATCTAGAGGCATATATTGCCCTTACACTTGCCCTTACGCAGAGGTTACAGCTGCATGAGCATGTGGATTTGCAGCTACATGTAAGTGTATATACAAAGATTGAAATGATGTATGTCAGAAAAGTCAAAATAAGATAATTAATGATTAAACCTCTCAGAAGGAACAAATACATTCTTTCCAAGAATTACTGGGCTTCAAAGGAGTACAACAAGCACATTCTTAAAGGTTTAAAATTCTTTCAAGTAACCCCTCCCTTTCTGTTTTGAAAAGACTAACTCCAGTCTGAGAGATAAAGTGAGAAAACATTTTTCCAATTATACACAGTTCACCTTCTAGCAAGAATTATGAGTACTGGTACTAAATAGTACACAGGAACTAAGGAAAATTAATTATTTGGCTATATCATATTTTACCAACGATTATCCAAACAGTGTCAGTAACAATCTGATGCTTGTCAATGAACAGACTAGTGACATGAAACAAATTACTCTCTCAGGGTACAAAAATTCAGGCAGCAAGAATAAAGCTACCATGAAGATAACAGTTTTTTTCTCTTCCTTGTCTAAATTCCTTCTTATTTTTTCATTTTACTCCAAGCTGGCTTTATTCCAAATAGGTTGGTTCATGGTCAGACCACTATGGGATCACTGGATTATTTCACAGTAAGAAAAATAGATAACAGCATCTTCAGCTACTGCTGTTGAAAAAAACCCATAAAACTCAACAACTCCCCCCTTCCATTCCCAGCCTTTGAACTGTAAGAACCTTATCTCTTTGGGAAAAGTTATTGATTCATTCCATACTATAAACTAACATAAGATTTATGGACATACTCATCTTTTGGTAAATTCTATCAACAGAAGGCTGAGACAGTGACTAAGTTTTAGTTTTTAGAGGATCACTCCAATAGAGTATTTAATCTCAATACTGACAAACAGAAAGAACTATTAGCAAAAAGACATTTGAGACATTATTTAAAGGAAATGATGTGTTAGTAGTAGCTACTACTTTTCAGTAATTTATTGTTAATGGCTGCACTTAAATTGCTACATGAAAAGAATAGCACGTGGAATTACAAATACACTTTGTGGTTTTCTCCTCCCATTTTTCAAACCCATACTCGAAAAATCTGGGCCTGCTATTTCAAGAAATGTATTCGCTTTGAGATCCAGAGAGCCCTTATTTAACTACCACTCTCAATGAAAAACTAGTAATTCCAGTGCTCGTCTTGGATTTTAAGGTAACTAAAGACAGAACTACCATAATCACTGAATACTTTTGAATTCTAAACCCAAAATATAGACCGTATCCACCTCAGAAGATCTTGTTGCAAAGTTGAAAAAGGGTAGGGGCTAGAGAAGGAGAGATGATGTTTGTGAGCTAAACTCAATCATTTCTTTAGTCAGGAGTGAAAATTCCAAGTCAGTTCACCAATTATTGAGAATAAAAGGTTGGTAGAAGCAAAGAAAACATCATAAGTACAATTTCCACACAATAACAGCTCAATAGCTTGCAAGAAGTGAGCTCAACTCATAAAGCTTTTAAATGAAGTTTGAAATTACTAATAATTTTCAAAGACTTATGATTCTTCAAGTCTTAATCCTGCATCCATTATTTATTTTTCTACTTAGCACTTTCCACCATTTTAGGAAAAAAAATCCAATAAATGGTGCAGATTACATTACTTATATAATTACATTACTTAATGAGATTGTCTAGCAATAGGCTTCATGCTAGTTCTAAGAATGAATTAATACTTGCTTCCCTGGACACTCATCAGAACTATTTGACATGTAAGATGTAACTAATAATTGCTTATATTTGCAGCTTGGAATAAAGATTAACTTAATGTTACCCCAATTAAAGGGGAGCACTTCTAAGGCTCAGAAAAAGCTAACAAATAGATAGCATATATATTAGTACGAATATCAAAGATGTGGGGAAAAAAAGTGACAAAATTAGTAACATAAGTATACAGTTTAAGAGAACAAACATTTAATCTGAATGAAAACTGTCACAGAATATTTAATATAATAATATATTATTCACAGAAATGAGAAATATAAAAAAAAAGTAACTTTTTTTCATCAAACAAAAAGTAATATATGTCCAAACCCAAATGTGTCAAAACCCCAAAGTATGTTATGTGTTGTCAAGGGGAGAGCAGTGTTTATCAATGACAGCTATACTCTCCCTCCTTCTTCCCTCCCC
>JAAGNO010024171.1:134423-166067 GCA_033439905.1 Ceryle rudis
ACTGAAACCAGGATTTTTTTATATATTTTATTTGTCTTACCATGGTGAATTGCCTTTTTTTACAAAATAAATATATCACACCTGTATTTCCTCCCTATGTTTCCTGCTTAGGAGCAAACAACCTTTCTACTTTGCTTATTTTCCTGAAAATGTTAAAATTCTATCACGGTGAATACTTTTATACTCATCATTTTTCGCTCTTTCCTCATTCTCTTACCTACCTCTCCCTCTCTAGACACAGATTGGGAATATTGCCTGTTAAGAATTCTTTGCATCAAGCAGTGTTTTATTATTTGACAATTCTGTGTGTGATTAATGGAAAAAAAAAAATGTACTAGTCTTTGCTTTAAACTGTAAGGTTTGCACATGCGTAAGACCCATTCTCCCTAGTCATTAGAGAGTTGTTAAAATGTTTGACTGGCATGGCTCCTGTCTGTTATAAGGAAGGATACCTAAAAATTACCCATAAAGAATGTGTAAAGTAAAATAGCTAGAAAAAAACACAACATTACACATACAAATGACACAAACTGAAAAAAATGTAATCTTTCTTTCTGTCTCCCACCTATGCACACAATTCTGAAGCACGCAGTATTATTCCATGATAAATTCCCAAATGCAATACCATTCCATGATAAATTCCCAAATGCTGCAAAGAGGAGCAGAATGTTTAAGGCTAAGCTGTGACCACTCAAAGTAAGCACAGTTTGGATTTGTGGACATATTTATGTGATGTAAGAAACACTTATCTCCAAACACACTGATCATTGCAATGCCTCAGCAGGGTTAGACTCTGGTGATCAAGACTGTGATCACTGATGCCGCAGATAGTGCGACGGCTCACACTGGGTGAGTATGAGGATGAGTACAACCATCCACTACCACTTGCCTTTCTATTTTGGTCATTTATCAAATGACAATGAAGCAAATTTTTAAACCATCCCCCACCTACTATGTAAGATCTGGATTCCTTCTGGGTTAAACTAAAGCAGAAAATGAGCTCCAGCTAGTCATAGGTATTTGGTATTAAACGCTAGACTTAAATAAGAGCCACAATAAAGCTAGAAATGCACACTGTGTGGAAGTTGGGTCCTTAGCACCAACTATACTACATATTTTGCTCTACAGACCCTCTCCTATTATGTACATTTGCTAATGCAAAGTGTAGCATATTACAAAAATAATTCAGCAGTTACATCACTTTGACCAATTTCTTTAACTTGCATTGTGATTAAATCAGAAAAAACAACTATTTCCACTTTTCTTGGAAAATTTTACTGGTTTAAGTTTTTTACTATCAATTATTATACAGAAAAATATGATTATATTATCTATTACATGTCCTATTTCCTGTCTGTATTAGAGTAGTCAATTTTCCATATGGTCTTTTGGAGTCCCATGAACTCTTTTGAAGACCCCTGATGTTCCCCATTTTCCACTTCGCCAATTTTTTTTTTTTTCCAATAATTGCTAGACGTTTGTTCAAGACATATTGCTATACCGAGGAGAATCTGCCCTGTGCTGAAAACAAACAGTTGCACAGAATGAGTGTTCAGTGTGATGAACAGCATTTGGAGCAAAGAGAAGTGTTGGATGAATACAGACACTATTAAAGCTGTTCTTTACTCAGAATGAATATTAATAACAGTTGTTTCATGTTTCAAGTTAACATCATACAGAACACATTGTGGCAAGGAAAATAGTTCATTTAAACATATATTCCAACTTACAAGCAACTGATAACTATCCAAATACACTATTTCATTTTTCTTTAGGATGTTTGCGATCCTAAAAATGGTATCTGAAAACTCCTCAAGGTCTTCATTCTGAAAATGACCAAGTTATTATAGCAAAAGTATTTTGAATCTATATAGAAAATATTCTCAGTTAAGTATACCTGCTACAAATTTTCTACATGAATACTACTTCAGCTCCTCAAAGAATGTAAAATCCACAGCTGTGCTTTACACTTCCTTAGTAGATCTAGTGCCACAGACTCCAAACCAAAGGGTAGTATTTTCTTTACAATAACAGTTCACAAATTTTCAAACTCCTGACAAATGGTCCTAATAAAATTAAATGATCTTTAATTTTTTGAACTTCCCAATTCACAATGTATTAAACTGAGTTCAAAAGGCACATGTAAAAGGAGCTGAACAATCATGGGAAAACTCCTCTCAGTTTCTACTAATCCAGAGTAAATTCAGCTTCTAATAGATTTTTTTTATCACAACAACAAAAACAATCTGTAAAATTCTAAACTAGTTATAAATACGTGAACACAGCTCAAAATAACAGTTACATTTCTTTTTTTTTCTCTCCCCCCCCCCTTTTTTTTTGTTAAGATATGTTTTATCTTTGTAACAAGTTGATGTCAATCCCAGATATCCTGGTATTTACCACCAGACTTCTGCCTGTTAAGATATTCTGAATTAATGTATCTTAAAAAAAAAAAAATACGCCCCAAAAAAACAAAAGAAAACCCCAACCACCAAAACCAAAGAAATTGACAACCAATCAACCAAAAAAAATCCCCAAACAAACAAAAAACAGGTCACCCTGGTTTCATAAATATCATCTCTTATATGCAGTCAGTGGAGCCAAAAAAAAAAACCAAAAAAAAACCAAACCTGTAAAAGAAAATAATGTAGAAAGGTCACTTTGAGAAATGTTTGCTGGTTGAAAATACTCATGGTGCACTACTTCCAATACAGTACAAATATAGATACCTCAGATATGCTAACAAATAAACTGAAATAAAATGAAAATCCATTAAAAGGAGAGCTCATTTCAACAAAGAGGCTAACCAGAATGCTAAAGTTGCACATTCAGTTCAACAGATTTACCAAAACAAAGGACTGACTGGAGCCTATTTCTGGTCAGAACAGCAATCAGGACATCAACCAGACTGACATCATTCTGTTCACATGTACAGAATGTAGATTAAGACACTTTTTGAGTTAACAGCTCTTACTGCAAGCTGCCACAAGTTGACACAGACCAGTATCCTCACCTTTAGACTAAGAGAGAAATTAGATAACCCCCTCCCGAAGCACTACCAGGTAATGCCACTATGGAATAAATGACAACTATCTGTTTTGTTGAAATTATTTGTTATAATGGAACTAGTATTGTGTTGAACTGTAGTGATTTTAAAAACAGATATGTTCATTTCAATACAGTACACAAATTTACTTTCTATATCATAAGAAAACTATAATGACTGCTAATCATAAGTACTTGAACTAAACCCTTAAACATAACTTCATTTCTACATGGGTTACTTTTCATCTCAGTAACAGTAGCACGGACAGCGAGTGTGTAAAAGACTCACGGCAAAAAATATAACCTGTAAGAGAACCACTTGTGTGGAATGAAGACAGTGCCATATTGTATTTTAATCTTTCCTCCATGAAAAGGCCTCATCTGGAATTAATAACTATCCTATTGATTTCTGTCAAAGAATACCAGATAGTTCCTTAGCCAGAAACAGAATACACCACCCTTCTCTTCCCCCAACAAACATCTACCCATGTACCCACACACCACCAGTTTTCCAGTTGTTGTGCCCCAGCTGAGGATGATTTTCTCCTATCCAGTCTCAATATCTATCTGAAACTATCAGACCATCAAAAATCATGTCGTAGGAATCTGCTTCAGCCAGTGTCACCTCAACACAGTCTTATCAAATCTAACTACTACCAATAGTTTGCAAATATAGGGAAAGAATCTGTACTGACAGGTACAATGAATCTCAAAGTTGTTTCTGATAAATAATTTTATCTCTAATAGGCTCAATATGTGCCACCCTCATAAACCAGAAACGATGAAAGCCGTAACACAATCTGAGAACCAGCAAAATATCAGAAATACAAATTCTGACGGGATGAAATGGGTTTTCATTTCTCCTAACTTCTCAGTGGAGTCAAGATAAGTGTATAATAGGAAAGAGGCATGTCTGACACATATTTATCTGGTTTTTATTTTAGAAAATGAAAAGCTTCTGGCCTCAAACACCGCAAAGTCTCTAAAGCAGTACAGTGAAAAGTTATGGAGTCTGAAAGGCACAGCCTCTTCAGTTCTTCATGACATTTAAGCAGGTGAGCTGTAAGTACTTTAATTTATACAGTCTGATTTTATACTAAATAAATCATAAAAGTGATACAAATAAAAAAATAGCTAACTTTGGATGAGTATTTATTTTTCAGTACAACTCACCATCAGGAGGTGGTAGTGTCTTCTAAATTGTCAATGTATCCTTAGCATATAATAAGATTTAAAACATTTTCTTTGAAATGTTTCAGACTGGGATAAAACATTTCATATTTTCCTTGAAAAGAATGAGATCATGCTCTTATAAATTAAGGGAAAAAGAAGTAAAGAAGCAGCCTTACTGGTTTGTATCTTAGTGCATCTCTGTAGGATCCAAACAGTGCTGCCTGTGCCCGAAGAAAGGCCTTGGCTACTCCATCACCCGTAGCTGTAGACTGCTTTTTCAGTTTATTTTTCAAGGCTGAGACCTGCACGACAAGAGTGGAACAGTTAAATTAACACCTCAGAAATTGGTACAGCGAGGTATGAACCCAATCAGCAGGCAAACCGTGGTGTCTACAGGTCAGCCAAAAATTCATCCTCCTCCTTGATAGCTTATCTTTTTAACTGCAAAGAGCACCTGCTGGTCTGTTAATTGAAATGAAAGTAGGGGATGATGGTAGAGTGCTAATGCAAATTGGTTTATGCTCTCTTTTTTTTCTCAAGGCCTCTTGACATAAATAAGCTTAATCATTTCACAGTAAAATGCATGTGAGCCACTTTTCAGCAGAGTTTTCTTTTTCATAATTGTAACATGTACCTACTTATTTTGAACAACGTCATTTAGATATTTTTTATTTATGTTATGAAGGCTTACTTTTAAGCACTCTTAATGGTCACTGACTATTCAGTTTTAGGGAGTTTGTTTCTTTTTTGGTTTTTTTGGGGTTTTTTGGTAATGCCAACTTACTATCTTATATCATTTCTCAGGTACCATGGGGAGTAGTTGCTACCACAATCAAATAGTTGAGAAAAGTTTGTGTAATTCAGGGCTATATTGCCTTCAGAATTGAACTCAAAGATAAAACATGTGAAAGGGAAAAAATGAAAAACAGCACTTAGGGAGGCACCTGTAGTTACAGACAATTAATGAAGGAAGAAAATTCTTATTTTATTGCTTGAATCTCTTTTAAGAATGAGTCTCTTTTTTTACTTGGCAAATGGAAATGACCAATTATATAGAAACAAAACAAAAAATTTAATTTAGATGACCCTTACTTGAGGATACTTTGAAGAAAAATCATATAATTCTGCAATTATTACAGTATTCTTTAAAGATATGTGGAATTACACCTGGTTATATTCCACACTCCACTATTTTCATCATGAAGGACAACTGGACAGTTCAATATCAATTACATTGAGTACATGTTTCTACATCACTTTGTAGTACAATTTACCCATTAAAGCAATACTTAAGTTGCTAAACACTATACAAAATATCACAGTTATTCTTTAAACACAATATTATAAACACAAACTATCAACAAAACAGGTTTCATTCTTTTAGAAATACATGCAGGAATGAGTATCTTTTTGTTTCTTTATGCAAGCAGTCCTAACTGCTCCTGTAGATGATGATTGTAATTGAAGTGTCAACCTAATTAACAACTAAACTTTGAATAATGCTAATGAGAACTGAACATGGCATCAGAGAAAAGACCAGCTCTACAGGTGATAAACCTTCACAGTAGTGACATTTTCCAGTGTAAAGTCACAGTTACTGTGATCTGATCAAAGAGAGAGACCCCCATTGGGTCCAATTATAACTATAGTTTTGAAAAAAAAATTATTGAGTTATGATGTTCATAATCTATGCAGAAAGGCCTTTACAGTATAGGTCTTTTCCCCATAGCTGTGATCTTTTCAATTTATATCCAAGCTCCATAGATCTAGATAAAAGTTTAGAGCCTGATTCGTTTAGCCCATGGAAGGCATACACCAAGGTTCATTTACATTTTTTCCTTACACCTCAAAAGAAAAAAAAAAAAAAAAAGTACAAGTCTGAGTACAAAAATCAGTTAAGCAGTTTAAGGTTGAAAAAATAAATGTGTGTCTTGTTTGCCATTTGGTTTTGTTTCAGTGAGTTTTTTTGTTGTTGTTTTTTCATTTGTTTGTTTAGGGGGTTTTTGTACTGTATGATTATTTTAAAGTTATTAAAAATAAGGTTTATTTAATCCTAGGCAAAATAAATATATATATCCTTTGTATAAGGGAAATAGACCCATCAATGTGAGCTCAGTTTCCCTAAAACAAAAGCAGTAACATGAAGTCAGAACAAAGAACTGTCAACCTTAAAATGTTGTCTTTATCACAACAGACAAAGCACCTGCTAAATATGAGGGAGAAGTTAGAAAATTCACTATGTTCTTTTAAGTCTACATTCTTCAGAATTATACCTTTTGAATTTGTGGAAATTGCAGTGATGACAAGATAGGTTAGAGAAGAAAGGGGGTAAAGATGATGTAGAGCAGAGGAATTACAGGATAACATAGAAGATGTGAGGAAAAATTGTATTTTCTGATTCTTCTCAGTTCTGGCAGGCCCTCGGTACCCTAACACACATCAATAAACAGGATGCTTCAGGCAAAAATGTGTTAAAAAGAACAACAGAGAGCAACAGATCTCCCACTTCACTGTAGTATTGGTACATTATTATTAGTTCAACAATATTAAGAATATCCCAGTGGGCTGGCAGTTTAGAGGCTGGTTCTCAGCACAAAAATGTATAAGTCAGATACACAATTTTGGGCTGACATTGTGAAGGGAGTTCTAGCCTAAGAAAGACTATGCTGGAGTTCAAAGAAAGTTCCTCCAACATTCCTTCTCTCAGGAGGCAATGCTAAAAGGCAGGAAGAGCTCTATTAGATTATTCTGCAGAAGTACTAGGAGCAGAGTGCTCTTAACAAAAAGCCTGCGGAGATAATATGGGCCATGACCCTGATTTCCCAGTCATCACAACTGGAATCCTGGCTGAAGCACACATGAAGTACCCTTGAGACCTGCCTAGTTTTCCTTCAAGCAGAGGTCAGCAAACACACGTGGAGGGACAGTGCTTTCTCGGGGCTTACCCTGCCACCAAGTGACGGCAAACCCAAGCTGAGCATTTGGGTAGATTGCTGGTAAATTTTCCCAGTTCCGCAGTTTAATCGAAGTTACAATGATAAAGGAATAGAGTAGGTAGAGATAAGACACTGGGTGCTTTGAACTACTTAGGAGGACTTAGTGCACAGCAGGATTGTGGTTGCTTAGATCCATGAACCTGAAACCAAGGAAATATGAGACCACTTTGGGTGACAACATTAATAGCTCTTAAAATTTCAAAGAAAATACACAGCTCTGGCACCAGGCAAAAAACCACCAAACAGCATCTTTATCTGAAACTTTTCCTCATATATGATTTAAACCATCCATCTATCTATGATAAAGAATGCCAAAGCTTTTTTCCTCCCCATCTTTGCATTAGCAGAAATAGCCTTTTACAAAGTTTAAAAATAAAGAATTGCAAACAAACTACAGGGGTTAGAATGCTGTTCAAATTTATTTCTGGAAGACAGAAGTGATCTATTTCAGAAAAGGCATTATTAAATTACACTAGAAGCAAACTGTTCTTATCTTCTCCTAGCAACAGCCTCACATATGAAGGTGACTTCGTTGGACTGCTGAACACTGCCAGTGAAGAGCAATCAGAGTTTTAGGAAGGTTTAAATCAACAGAATAGTTTCCCAGCTACTTAGAAAGCAATGAGATCAGTATGTGATTTTGCTTTCATACGTAATTAAGTGTATCTAAAATATAGAAACATGCAGTGTTGGTCATTAAAACAAAAAGCATCGTTGTTAAAATAGTCACCCTATGTCCTTTCTAAGATTCTTAAAATATAACTATCTGATAAAAACCAAAGAATGACTAATAGCTCCTCAATATCCATGTGAGTAGAAGAATAGAAAAGCACATAAAGCTAAAAAATAGATCAACAAAATCATGTAACTGTTAATCAAAGCTTTTGCTCCCGAAAAAAACTTAAGCATGCATATAAATTTTAGCACATATAGAAGTATTCAAAATGTTTTGTTGCCTGAGAAATGCGGAACCATGCACTGGGGTTCCCAATGACTACCAGATCTCCAAAAATAAAGATATCCAGGTATTTCTCTGGTATCAGTGACAGTTGTTATGCTTCAAACAATTTTTTGGTGCTCCCCATCAAATCATAGCACTATAAAAATAAGCCCACTCTCAACAGCAAGAAAGTGAGAGAAGATGGCAGAGAAATAAAACAATAAACCTTACAGCAATATGGAATCTTATAAGATCTAAATTAATTTTGTTAATGAAAGGGCTTCTACAGATCTGATATTATCTACACACATATGATTTAAGCATAGCAGATAGCCTTCCAGCATTTAATCACAAATCCTCATTCAGATGAAAACAACTACTTAAATGCAAATGTTTTATAAACTAGTTGTACTTTTCAATCTCATGTTCTAGCTTCTAAAATTATTTCAAGGTTCAACATAATCTCAAGAGCAATAGTTTAACACCACGAAAATTGCTGACTGCTCTGAGTTTCCAAAATATTATATTTTTGGCTATTTTCTGATGGGAAAGTATAGTAAATGATGACACTTACATTTTACAAAAAAATCTTTTTAGTCGCACTACTACATGTTGACCATTACTTCTTTGTAATACTATTAATCATTGCATTTTTAGAAATAATTTGTACTCCCAGGAACTGTTTTATAAAGTAACTTTGATTTTCTACATGAATTACAGCCTATTTCTCAAGTGCTACTTCTGGAACAGTCGCGTTCATATGCCCAGTTTACAGTGTTAAAATCCTGTGACTTTAGAAATCTCTTAACTAAAACTCTAAAACCCATTTAGATTCTGTATGGCATCACAGTCTACAGGCACCACACCCTCCAAAGGCTACGCAACTTTCAACAACTCTGTAGATTTTATGGTTAACAATATTTAATGACCACAGAAGATGTTAAAAACCTATATAAAGCCTGTTGTTTTCTGAAGATCATATTTATAGAAGTTCTGCTTAGTCTGTGGAGAAGTCAGTAGGACATGGTTACTAAAAGGGATATTCTCAATCCTTTAAGCTTTTTCTGAAGGTGTTCTAATTTGAGTAGAGAGTACTTTTTTTTTTTGTAAGAGTTAACTGCAAGCAGGTATTGCAGGATCAGGCCCAAAGTTTATAAATTTGTGTCTGTGGAATCCACAAATTTATATACATCACAAATGTTCTTTTTCCAATGTCTAATATTATTAAAGTGGTGATCTAAGTATTACTGTATTAGGAAATTTACTCTCACAAAAACAGCTACTTTTTTTTTTTTTTTAGTTAAAAAACAATAGACAAATACACAGCGAAATGACAAAATTTAAAAACAAGTGTTCTTGTCAGAAGAGAGGAAAAAGAGGGTTTTTCCCCCCTCTAAGAAAACAAAGGATTCTTGAAAGTCTTGCACTGATTTATTTTTCCAATTTTAAATACCTTAGGAGCAGCGGAACTGCTACTGGCATGGTAGTATTTCTAGCAGTCAATAAATCTAAAATATTATGTGTGAATATTGGAATGAAGCCATTAAGAAGATTACAGCATGCAACGCAGCAGAGGGTCCACATGAAAAAAGGACTGGTAATTCAGGACAACTGTGACCACTGACCTTTGCACAGTCAAGACCACTGGTCAGTCTGACAGAATAATAGAATTCACATGCATAGAAAGTCATCTAGCCTGTAACTATAATTTAAATGCTTAAGTGAATGATTTAAAAATGCCTTTAAATCTCAAGTTAATTTATTATACAGTTTATTAGACAATGCTATATATTTTTTTCTATCTTAAATTTATCATGAAAAAAAAAAAAACCTCTATCCATACATTTTAATAGACATATTACTTATACATGGGTGAACTATTAAATACCTAGTCTGGGAGGACATCATTGGGCTTATTGATCAAGAAAATAATTACGCAATTTTCTTTGAACTGAGAAAAAGTTTTAGAAAACTCTGAAAATATGGCATTTCTTTTATTAGGCTGTTAACCAACCTGGAATCAATCTTTGGAAAGAATACTAAGACTAGAATTTCTTTTATATTTTCAGTTCTTCATTCCATTTTACCCCCCTTCAGAGGCAGTCGTATTTTTTCATCAGAAGTTTTACTGTCTTTCTGTATATGCTTATGAGGTTTATTTATATAGGTTTAAACGTTTCACATATGTAACACGTGATTACAACATCAGCATCTTACGTAAGATGATGCCCAACTCTCAATTCTACATCTAGCTATTATTTGACAAGAGGTATGTACCTCCATGACATTATAACCTCAATCTTATTCACTGAATGAAAGGTCAGTTTAAATTACTGACACACCAGACCATGACTCATTTTTTTATTTAACTTGTTATACTCTTGAACAATAGAGTACTGACAAAATTATTGTCTATATATGTGTATACTTTTTCATACATTAACATCAAATAACATCAGAATAATTCTTACATTTATGAACCGTAGTTGATAATAAGTCAAAAGAAAGACTAACCAGATGATCTATAAAAAGTCTAGATTTTAACATCAATAAAATCAAAGGGAACTAACACTAATAAAATCAAGAGTGTGATTTCTATTGTATGAATATATACAAATTAACAACAAACCAAAATACATAGTATGTCACCACAGCATCTTACTTTAAAACTGTTTTTATGATTTACAATTTCAGAAAATGTAACTCTTTGATTTCAAATTTTGATACAAAATTCTTTCTCTTGACAACCATTTGTGATAGCTTGAGCATCTATAACCAAATAATCAAAACCGGTTTCACAATGATATTCTTTTAGAGCACTATTGGGAACAACAATTTAAGTGAATTTTGTGACTATTTAAAATGATATACAGAATATGTTCCCCTGTAGGCAACAAGAAAAAAAAAAGGGGGGGGGGAAGACAGACACCCTCTGCAACATCAAAGTCCATAAAGAACTGGCACTTAATTTATCATCTTTTACAGACAAAAGACAGTTTTCGTCATTTCAAAAGGATCAGATGTCTTTTATGACAAACTGGGTTTGCAGTTTAATTTACAAATAGAATTCTAAGTAAGCAGTCTTTGCTCTGCCAAAGCAAATGACAAACAGTATAGGTTTTCATTCATGCAGCCCTCAGCAGGATAGAAGAGATTAAAATAAAACTGAAATAATTTAGAGAAAACAAATAAATGTTTCAGAAAGTTGAAGAAGATCAAAGCCTGAATTTTCTGACCCCAACTGTACAAGCATTTCTTATTATATTGACCAGTGCCATCAGATCATTAATTAAAAGGAAAGCGCTGGCAGGTGGCAGGGAAGCAGAAGCTGATAATTGGCCCCCTTCTTCTTTTTGCCTTCAAAAACTCTCTCATTCTTTTGCAAGACATGCCACTAGGCAGACAGAAATGCCTACTTTGTAATATAATGATTAAGATGAGATGAAGAGACTCTTGCATTTAAAGCAACTATGCCTAATGAATGCAGCTAGCCTTATAATTATGATCCTACTTTTACAATAAGGAATATGATGTTCCATTCAACAACATCTCAACTGTCAAAAAGGTAAAATCTCAAACATAGGGGTCTACACTTAGTCATTTTCTCTCCCTTATTCCTTTTATAGCAGTTAGCAAAACCAGACAAAAATAACTAGTAGTAATTCAAGCATCTATGTAAGGCAGAAAGATGAAATATCTGCAAGACTCACCACTTCACCAGGTAGGTTGTTCAGGTCATTGAAAGGGGTTTCTAGAGTGTTTGTGTCAACATTTAGCAAAACCACATCCTCCAGCGATCTATTTTTTACTCTCTGTTAATAGAAAAAAATTAATGGAAAAGCATTTTAATATTGCATCCTCCTGAAGTACGTTCTTATTATAATGTGCTAGATTACAAATGATAATTTTACAAAGGACAATAATAGCAAACACAACTTTCTGAGCTTTAGATGTAGAATTTTTGAATTAGATGCAGGATTCAGAGTAGCTTTTAGAAATATTTCCTCTTCACCAAATAGTAAGGTTATATTAATAACCTCTGAAATACAACCATATTCAAGAAATGAATTCTTGAAACCCAATATTTACACAAAATACAGTTAAATGTACTGGAACTATACCTATAAAAACCATTTCATTCTCTCATATTTGTGAAAAACAGATAGGATGTTAATCATATAATCAGACGAAAACCAGAGAAAATTAAGTAATTATTTGCAGATTTATTTAAGTCCCAAAGAAGTGATGTCTATTAGTATTATACAAGAATGGATGAAACAATCTTTCCTCAATGGGCTGGACTAGCAGCTAAGTATTAGACAATTTGTTCTTTTCTATACGGTCCTACAATAATACATAATAGCACAGTCCAGGAAATCATTTCAGAAGGAATTGAGCAATTTCTTTTTCAGACCAAGCCTTTCTGTTCCATTATTTTCTGATGGAATAAGGGAAAAGATCCTCATCAAAATATTATAATGAATGTATGCAGGTCATACGAACCTGATTTGAGAGAACAGAAGGCTATGCCTAGAGTTACGAAGTACACAGCATAGAAGGCTCTTCTTTGGAAACACAAAAGTGCTAGTAGCTCAGAGTGGGTGAGAACTCACTTCATCAGCTTAGCAAATGTGAATTGATCCTTAGAAACTGCTTCAGCAGAAGTGTAAATCAAATCAAGTTCCCAAATCAATTATCTGTTCTACATCAGACTATACACATAGGCTTAACGATGTCATCAAATGGTTATGGAAAGAGGCAAAGCTATTTATGACACAGCTATCACCTACCACTCGGGTGAGTTCTGTTGTTTTCTTTTATGTTCAAATCTGAGAAGGCTACCTCTTGCTTTTTTGGCAAAAAAATATTAATTTCTAAATTAATAGTTATGAATGTTATGGAATGAATCTTAGACTAAGATTTTTACAGTGACAGGCACATAAATTATCTGGGAAATCAGAATGATGCTGACTTCTGATTGATGGCGACTTCAGAAAATTTTAACTGTTCTTATTATTGGGAAAATCTGTTGCTGAACTACTAAAAAGGGCAGGGAAAAAAGCTATAATTGAGCTATTAAATAGATACAGAAACAAATAACGATGTAAAACTCACGTCTCTATCAAACACTTCAAAAGTAAGACTTAAAAGAGAGACAAGTTTTTCTTTGCAAAGCATCTGAAGCTTAAATTTATAATTCTGTGTGGTAAAACCCATGTTTTTTTCTGAAGCATTTCCATTAAAATTATCATTTATTGCATACACTCCTCATGCTTACTGATATGCAGAATTATATAGTAAACTTACCTCTATTAAGCTTAAGTGGACACCAATTAGATAAGGCATCGGTGCACTGAAGAAAAAAAAAAAAAACATAAAAAAGACCAAGTTTTAATTACCAACTACTACTAAAATATTTTTGTGGAGCAAAAAATATTTAAAATCTTGGCACATACAGTCCCTAGGTACCGTTCACTGTTTACGCCTGTATTAAATGAGCACAGTTGCTACTGAAATTTTTACCGGGCAAGAGAAATTTCATTTGGTGGCTTTTTTTCAGTCTGCAGTAAAGATGATAACAAAATAAAGGATGATGTTCCTAACTATGGAACTATGAGCAAGAAGATGTGTACAGCTTGCTAGCCAGCATGCCATACCTAGTTTCAAGAGCAGCCATACTGTACAGCAGAACTAACCTAGTGGATGTTCCATAAGTGGCCTGTCTCCAGAAGTACAATATTTTTAAAACACCACTCTGAAGAAGTAACTGTACCAATTAAAAACAACACACTGCAACAAACATGCATTAATGCCAGTTTCGATTTTGAATGAAACCCTTCCTTAGTGGGTGTTTGGAAGCTGTATAATATCCCATTTAAGTCAAGGTAGTAAACTTCTCATATTCTCAAAATAAAATAAATATCCACACAGAGCCTCCTGAGTGAGAGGTCCTGCAGTACGCAAGCAAAAAACTGAACTGGTCTAATTTATTATGGTTTCCTACAACAATCTTTTTCTTCTTTTAATGAAGGTGTTCTGGCAACATCTGACCAAGAATATACTCAGTATCCAGTACTGAAGAGATAAAAACATCCAACAATCAAATAGAAATAATCTCTGAAAAATACATGAAAGGTCAGATATATATGAAATTACCCAGACAGCTGAAATACAGTAATTTCTCCCATTGCATTAATTTGATCACAGATCTGAGTCACTGGCACCAAATGATTGGCAATTGATTTCCTGATGCCCAGGAAGAGGCTTCACTGCTTCAGTTCATGTGACATCATCAATTTGGTCCTAACTCTGGGAGCAAAAGTAGCAATTCTCACCTGTCTGCAACTGCAGCTAGTTTTAGAAAAATCTGTACATACTACGGATTAGCCAATTGCTTTTAATAACAATGTCCCACAGGAGAGGACAGATGTAAAAAAAGAAACCCAAAAGAAACCACAGAAAATCACAAAAAAAAAAAAACCCAAACAAAACCCAACCCCCCAGAAAAACCAAACCCAAAAAACCAAACAACAACAACAAAAAAAACCAAACCCAAACCTAAAAGGCATACTGGCTGCAGTCAAAACAAGCTTTCATCTGCTTATACTATCAAAATAAAGGTTTGCTGGGACTCCAAAATGTCACGGCTTAAGGTTCCTGTAGGCAATGAAGCTTTCAGAAAGGAAAATGGAGACTCCTATTTCCCACACATCTTTTTCTTAACCCAATATTGAAAAATTTTTGTACCTCCTGATGGCTTCATCCAGGCTAACACTTTATGTTTCTGTCAACTGAACACAAATTACGTGGAATCGTAACTGGGTGAAACTGCAGAGCAGACATGTTTATATTCAGAGAGGGAAGGGATCAGGCAAATTTAAAACCCTCTGTAATTTTAAGAGTATTTTGTATTACATAACATATTTAACAAAGCCAATGAGAATATGACTAACATGTAAATAAGGATTCTTCTGCTGAATATGCAGAAAAATAGATGCTCAGGTTCACCATATCAGAGTACCAGTGTTAAAAACATGAACTGGAGAAACTACAGTGAAAACAAGAGCTGTATCAAGTATGCATTTTATGCACACTTGTTTTCTTGTACACTGACACTGTTCTTGCAGCTTCAACAGGCCTGTTCTGACATGAAATAGCTGATTATTTGCTCCATTAATAAATCTGTCATTAAAAAGGGGAGCATGTAGCTCTTTTCTACAGAACAAAGCAACAGCTACGTCATTTCAATTTTGAGAAGTTAACAGAATAAAGGTACAAAACTAATTAAACACATCTTGAAAATGCATGAAATAAAAATTGCAGGTATGGAAAATCAAGTTGATAATTTTCAGCATAGAATGAATTTTATTACTGCTGGATTCTGAAGCCTTAACAGCAGAGGTTTGTAATACGTACATGAAATTGCTTACTATGATACTACTGGGAGCTGCTATATAGATTTTTCTCTTGCTTATGCATGTTATTACCAAAAATGTTATTAATCTACAGGATCATTGCCTAAAATAATTGCTATCTTATGCAAAACATGCAAGTTAATCGGAAAATAATTGTCCCATTCTCATGAAAACAGGCGTATGTATATTCCAATTCAAAAGAGAACAAATCTCATAAAAACATGTTGCAATTGTAACTTGAATTTTCTAATTGCATTATATTCTTAACAGACCATCAGCAGAACAGATGCTTTATCATCCACAGACAAAACTGTCATACATTCTTATATCAGTGACTTAGTTTGCCAAGAAATTATACAGAAATTTGATGAAATTAGCTTTCTTCTTTACTAAAATTTTATTCAAATTTAATTACTATATCAACACTCAAACTTAATTTTTTTAAAAGCTTTCTTGAAAGCCAGCCACCTACTGGGCTGAGTGCAACAGTATCTTTTTGCTTACTTAAATATAGAAGAGAAATCAATTATTAAAAAATATTATTCAGAAAGCTCTATTTTTTGTAATTCCACTGTGTTTTCTTCCTCTAGAGCTAAAATGAAAATTACTTTCACTGCCAGATAGTTTGCTGTCTTATAGAAAAACATTTATTAGATCTTAATTTTTTGGATGGTTTTTCCACTTCTCACAGTGGAGTACTTGTAACAGAATTCAAGGCTGAGATAAGATACATGGTGGGGGGGAGCAAAATCCTGAAGTAAATAAATATACAGTATGTTCACACAATGGACATTGCAAATACTCATAACCTGGCCAACCCTAACAGCATTACAGTCCACATAGATGCTCAGTACTTGTGTGTGTGGACTCCTTCAAGAACATGTTACATTATGTCTAAAACCAGTTTGTGTATCAGGTTGCCTGACAGAACCTAGGAGGCTTTTTGATTAAAAAGACAAGTGGAAGAATTTTTTTACTAGGTCTGGCCTTGCATAAACTTTGACCTTATGAATTCATCAAGGTTTTTGAACTTGGTTTTCTAACTGAAGGGGGACTACAAGAAAACTGGGGAGGGACTTTTTTTCAAGGGCATGTAGTGATAGGGCGAATAATGTAGACTCAGATTAGAAAATAGAAAGGTTTTCACTATGATGGTCCTGAGACACTGGAACAGGTTGCCTGCGGAGGTTGCAGATGCCCTAACACTGGGTGTGTTCAAGACCATGTTGGATGAGGCTTTGAGCAACCTCGTCTAGTGGAAAGTGTCCCTGCCCATAACAGAAGAGTTGGAACTAGATGATCTCTAAGGTTCCTTCCAAGCAAAACCATTTTATGATTCTATGATATATTATATACCTATGAGAAAAACATTAACACTGGTAATAATGCTGTAACTTGAGAAAACTAAGTATTTTCTGTGGTTTTATTACACAATTCCAACCTGTCTCACAAAAGAACCATTCAAACCAGACATGACCAGACAGAGAAATGTAAACGCACAAACATCTGAGTTAAAAGGTCTGAATTACAGTCACTGTGGTAAATTAATCAATTGTGCATTTCCTGTCACAAACTTTATGTTTCCATTTGAACATCTCTAAAAAAAGAGAAACTTTTCTTTACCGCACTTTATTGTACTAGTGTGAAAACGAAAAAGGGATATTAAATGAATTTTACAAGTTTAAGAAACTCCATGCTTCTTTTTAATGAGTAAAAAAAATTCTGAGGTCACATCATAATGACCCAGAATCTCAACTGTTATCATCATCACGAGAAGCTGTGTACAGCATCTAACATTGTTATTTCTGGAAATATTATCTGTGCTTAGAATAGGAAATAAAAAATGTTCTACTATTCAGGATGCACTCTGCAGGGTACAGTTTGAATAAAGGTGTTGATCTACCTCCTGAGAATAGCATTTATGGAAGATACTGAAGGAATTACAAAGCTTTTGTTGGTAAGCTCAAGTAATACAAAATCTAAAGAAATACATCCCAGCTCTACCCCCATCTTAGTGTATTTTATCAAAGCTATGAGGAAAAACAATTAGGACAGAGTTTCTTCAAAAGAAAACTATCATTAAAGATGAAAGGCTTAGCTATAGTTGACAGTAAAGGGAAGAGTGGGAAAAGAATATCTGATTTCTTTTCAAAAACAATAAATAATATAGATATGAAATACAGGAACTACCACCAAAAAAAGATATACCATGGGCAAATATGTAAACATAAACTATCAAAGAGACCTAAGGAAACATAATGAGAATTTCTTTGAAACAAGAGGTTCAATAGACTGGGTGGAGTTCAGTGAAACATTAATATTTATAGGTTCCAGAAAAAAACAAAAGAAAACAAAATAAAAATAATAATTAAAAAAAAACCAACCCAAAAACCATACAAACATAATTTATTTCTATTTATTTCTGTGATGAAAAACATTAATATTGGAAACATAGACCTATGTTGGTAGGCATCAGACCTGGACTTGGTATCTATATCTAATA
Source organism: Ceryle rudis (assembly GCA_033439905.1). Classification (NCBI taxonomy): domain Eukaryota; kingdom Metazoa; phylum Chordata; class Aves; order Coraciiformes; family Cerylidae; genus Ceryle; species Ceryle rudis. The sequence continues at coordinate 152,496 of JAAGNO010024171.1, forward strand.
ATAATTCCTAATCTCTAAAATGTCTCTAAATGGTTCATTTTTCCACCATAGATCCATAGGATCTAGTTAAGTGCAAGTCTCCAGGGATGGATACTCCTGGCTTATTAATGGAAACTCTAATTTCTTATCTCTGGCACTACTATGAATAACATAAAGTAGATCTATCCTTAAACTGAAATCTTGAAACACAGGCATGTGTAACCATCATCCTTTGAAGGATCAGAAGTGACTCGAAAAGTGATTCTTTCTTGTTCAACTTAAAAATTTACCAGAACCACAAAGTCTGTCCTGTGAACAGAAACACATCAGGAGAAGTGGAATTTTTCTACTGAAAATTTTCAAAGTACCAAAATGAGATTTAAGCACTTTCAGGAAGGTCCTGAACCTGGTTGAGTGTAAAATAAAAATATTAAATCATTGTCTAGACCTAAGGGAAACAATGACACCTGCTGACATTTCATTCTGGAAAAACTGAGGTTTTTTCCCTGAATGCTTCTATCAGTATCATTTATCTCAAGTTGAAATAAATGCCAAATAAAAGAAAACTGTAACACAGACACATTTAAATTATTGAACACATTCTCTAACAATAAAACAGCAGCAGTTATTATAAACATGATTCTAAATGCTGCATTGATAGTAACCACCACTGTAATTCAAGGTACCAATTCAAACACCATGTAAAGTCATGCTGAAATATATCTACTCAAGTCATCATTTAAGCCTTGGCTTAAGTGCTTTCATAAACACGATCCTATATATTTAGTCACATAAGTAGTTAGCATTTTCATCAGTTACGTAGAATTACAAGACAGGTAAGAATCTCAGAAATGGGGGTAACAGATTAGCTGTCTTACCAGCAGTAGTCCAGAAGATGTGGAGGAAGCACTGGGATGTAAATGTGTTGCCAATACATTGGATATAACAATGCAGCTGACGCATGAACACAAGCAGTTAACTAAAAGTAAAAATACACACACGGAATTGGCAACAAAAAATATGAATGAAAAGAAAATCTTAAATTAACTTTTAAACATGCAATAATCTTAAACTCCCCAAACCACCTATTAAAGCATTTTTTATAATTACTTTTAACTGTTTAAAAGCATCCATGAAGAACTCTGATATATATATATACAACATTTGCAAGAAATCAGGTTAACAAGTGAGTCAAAAGCCCTGCTCAGCTATTTCTTTAAAAATAAATACATAAATATTCACTTCTTGATGTTTATCCTGGTCAAACATGGATACTGCCATGGACACACAGAACTCAAATGCACCCCAGCTGCACTCAGCTCAACTGAGCAGGAAAGACTCAGGAGTTTTTTTGGTCCACATTCCTGCTATTTGGAACAACTGGAATTGATCTGTACCTGCATGAAGCTGTAGAAGAGCACTAAGCTCAGGAGCAGGATTTACTCCTGTTTTTGTCACTATCTTGATTTCCAAATTATCTTAAAAAAACATCTGAGATGAGTATTCCCTGTGACAGCAAAGCAACTTTAATACACTTTTCCAAAACTCCCTAATTGCTAGATTACATGATCCTGCTCTGGCAGGGGGTTGGACTCCGAGATCTCTAACGTCCCTTCCAACCCCTGACACCCTGTGACCCTAACTCCCTTCCCAAAGCAGGCACTGGTAAGTCTGGCACTAGTATCACCAGAAAACAAAGAACTCCCTGACCAAGAAAGGAGATGTTACGATCTGCTTACTACTCAAAATCAACAGGCCTGTTTTCCTAAAGCAAAGAAGCAAACAAACAAAAAAACACTACAAAAAAGACACACACACCTACCCTCCCATTAATCTCTGGAATTGATTAGTAATGGGGTCGAGTTCACTTCTCAAGTGAACAAAAAATACCTAAAGAATTCAAATTTGATCTATCAAGTACCACTTTGCTATCAGAAAGTCACCAGGGAGTCACTCAAAATTTTTTATTTTATTATGCAGCCACAGAGTAACAACAGAATGTGAAAACATCAAGACTGTCTTCAAAATAAGGTAGTCTATATCCAGCATGGAAAGCACTACAAACCTCATTAAAAATAAATAAATAAAAAATTAAAAATGTAATGCCCCACAGAAGACACCAAAGGAAAAAGACAAGATTCTCCTAATGTTTTAGATCACAACAAAATTACTGAGGTTAACTTGATAATAGCACTGTTTATTAGACATGTACTTTTACAGTAACAAAATGAAGAGCTAAAAATAAAATATAAATCCTTTCCATACAGCAAGTGCTAAAACATTATGGATTTTACAGGAAAAAAAAAACCCATAAAAATCCTCTTTGTAGAACAGATCAGCAGTTAAAGCTTTTGTACCCTGGCTGTGTTGGACATTTAGACTTGTAAATAAAAATTATACTGCAATTTTGTACATGTATTTTCACACTAAATATGAAAAAGTAATTACAAGACTATTGCAGGAGAAATCACGGACAATTACAATTTGTGCAGTATAGTTTGCTCAGCACTGAGATTAATATAACACGATTAAATATGGAAAAGAAGAGGGTATGAAAGCTCCTGAGGGATATCATTAGGGCAAATTGCCAAGGAATGAAACATGAGCCAGTCAGGAGAGTCTGGAAGCTGCAGTAGTACCAAGGGACTTGAATGTTCGACAGTTGGAGCTTCAGTAATGTGTGAACTGCAGGTTAAGGTATCAGGAGACTCTGTTCACTGACACACAGAATGTCACTATTGACCAGCGAACTGCCCAAGCCTGACAGCTACGCTGCAGAAAGCCAAGTATATCATAATTCTGTATTTAAACTCTTAGTTTCAGATTAACATAGCATTTCTTAGCTTTATATCAAAACTCTGCAATTACTATCATTTTAGACTGCTAATAATGACTATTTTAATAAGTACTATGTTGTTCCTTAGAATTAATTATTTGGGGAACAAAAAGAAATGAGTATTCTATTCCTCTTCTACATAGTGGGATTTATGAGTTTTATTTCCATATTGTGTGTCTCTGTTGATTAACTAACACTACTGATAGCACGGGCAAGCTCATGTTTTTTTACTCTTTTACTCAAAATGGATATGGAATTACTAATTAGTACGTTCACATATTATTGTACATAGAATATAAATTTCAAACTGTAACTACCTATATAGAAATTAGCATTTCATATATTTCAATCTCAGACTGAAATAAAGCTGAGCATAGAGTTATACAGGATTTCCCCAACGTATAAAGCCACCTCCTCCTCCTCTTAATAGGCATTCTTAAATTATGAATTAAGATGACTATACTATTTGCATGAAGAAATATTTTACTATCATATGCATATGTCTGTATTATATTTTAGCTATCACTTTAATAGAGGAAGAGGATAATTCCTTAAAAACATTTGAAGTTTTATTAACTCTTTTACGATCTGTGTTTTGGTGCAGCACTCAAGATTGGCATTTCTGTAACATTTCTTAATTAAAAGAATCCCCCAAACTACTAAATTTTAGCTTTTCTAGCAGGAACGGATTACTTACACATCAATTTTTTTGTTGTACTGTTCCTTGCTTTTCTATTTAATAACATCTTAATGTAAGATTTTATTTAAATATTTCCATCTATGCTGCTGCAGTAGGTTTCCAAACATTTTAGTATGGCATGAATATATTTTAGTTTCCTGTTGTATACAGCCTGTAATACAAGCAGCTATGGGATTCTGCTGCTCTTCAAACTGTGTGACATTTTAATACTGTGCCAACTCTGCCTTTAAGCAAATACTGATAAGATAATTATGGATTTCATATTAAAAATTGCACACTTTCTGGCAAACTTTCTTTTTGCCTTTTTTACTGTATCAACCGTGACTACATTTTTCAAATACATTAGCTATTTAAATAACTTACATCTTTAACTGACATATTCACTCTTATAAACCAAAAGGAGACTACTGCAAATCTTGGAATAATGCTGCATGTCTTAAGTAACTAAACAGTTTAAGAGAATGGAAAAGCATTTGGGGACTGGGTAGAACCCAACTGCTTACATCAGAACACAGAGGTCTATAAGGGTGACACTGGATTTGGGGGTTTCCGATAGCATCTGCACTTGGGAGCAGAGCCAGCCAGAGCACTGGCAGGCACCCTGACGAACACTGAAGGAAGAGATGGTAAGGTAGAGAGTGCAGCACAAGCTCCTAGGTGCAGAAATCAGCATCTGTTGCTTGACCAAATGGTGAGGTCTTTTGCAGAAAACAATTCCGTACACTATTTATGGAAAAAGGCACTTGTATTGAGCCTGTCTGATTGCTATCTATTCAAAAAGGAATTTTCAAGATCCACCTTTCAAAAGGAATTAAAAAAATTAAGAGGAGAAAAGTCTTAGATGAGAAAACTCTTTTTCAAGACAGGTATTTGTTATCCTTAATTATCTTGTAGTCATCTTCAAGGCTGTGTACAGCCTTACTTATTTTGCCAGCAACAATATGAGATTACATAAACTAAGATCCTCTTTAGAGGATTAGCTTGTATATATAAGTGAAAGCATCTGTCCAATAAAATTTCCTATATACACACACATATATCATTGCTCAACTTTGCAGTTCATTTAAAAAATCTTAAACTATCATATATTAGTTACTGCAAATATGATAGTTTATTACATGTTTTGACACAATAAATGATGTTCAGACATTCTCCTACAGTCTACTGTCTTGGAAAAGACCTACCAGACTGGTGTTTCCATTCATAAGAAAATGGGCAGGCAGTTTTTAAGTTTTTTTGTCTGTTGAAACCCATTTGTTAATCTTGAACAGAATTTTTAATATTTCCACTTCCAACAATTTGATTTTTAGACTGTTTTTTCTCTATTTCAAACAATGCCTTCTAGTTTAAACGATTTATTTATAAAAGAAATCTAATCATGCTTTTAAAGCTTGTTTAAATAATGTGGCTTTCAGTTCCATAAACAACACAAATCAATTGACTTGAAGTAGTTAAAAAAACTTCTAACAAAAAATGTCAATGTTCAACCCTCCAATAAATAGACAAATTTAATTTGAAATCCCTAGTATTGCATTGGACATGATAAGAAGTTTCCCATCCCATTTTATCAGTAATGAATTTACTAACATTATGGATTATAATTGAAACTTTCAGTCTGTTTCTGATCTCTTCTGATAAGACAGTGCAGCCAGCATCATCACATATGCTTCTTTCATCACCTTTCAAGGAATGTGGTGTTTTCTCCAGACTTTTCTAGTGACTCTTACACAATAATTTTATCTCCAAAAGGAAAAAAAAAAAAAAAAAAACAAAGGAAAATGCTGGAACTATGTGCCCGTTGATTATGCGGTCTCTCCAAATAGTGGGAGACCATGTTACAAAGTTTATTAGCAAAATTCATTGTTGGATAACAATAAATTGATTACTATCAAATCCCTTCAAGACTAAAATAATGCACACATTCTAGAGAATGAGTTACTTTCCACCTTATGGCATTAAGCAGCCATTTGGGAAGACTATTGTCTTCCCACGAACAGTCAGGAAAAGTTTCAATTCAAGGCTTGGTCAAAGCAGGTTTACCTGCTCCTGGAAACATGAAGAGTGCAGCTCCTTCCTACCCCTCACATGGATGCTGTAATTCTGTGTATCAGCTACCCCAGTGCTCACCGCTATCAATGAACCTTTCTATGCTGGATTTCAAAGGAATTGGCCCTTTTTATATTGTGGGGTTTTTTTCCTAATTTTAGCTTTTGCTAAAACACTGTGACTTGTCTAGAGCCATACTACTTTAGCTGAAAGATCTGCAGATTCTCACATTATGCTTATTTGATACTTATGGTTCAGATATGGTTTCAGTGAGCAACATGAAAATAACTATTCTATATCCTGCACAAAACTTACCCGGCAGTTAATTTCTATCTATATAAATTATTTTCTTCAAAGCCTTTTCTATAACCAAAGGTAAAAGAGAGGCAGAGCATAGGTGGCAAGATTTGCACACATCACAACAAACAAACTAGTAAGACAGAAACTGATTAGCAGAATCTTGTCAGAAAGCCAAAAACTGCAACAGAAGTTAGACAAAATGCTAAAGTAAAATTAACCTTTGATACTGTACAACCTTTCCAAATCTACTGTAAGCGACTAAAGAACTACTGTCATAAAACCATTTCCTGAAAAACCCTCAAACACTGTCAATCTCTGTCAACACCATGTCCAGAAATGGGTACTACTGTGCTCTCTCCCTCCTCCCTCACAGTCCCACTGGGCCAAAGAACTGCTTCCCTCCCACTGCCTTGACCACACATATGTTGAAAGATGCCAAAGACTCTGTTTAGTTATCTCATCTACTTATTAATACCTATAGCAATAAATTGAAGGAGATGGGTCACCTTTTTATCACAATTCCAGTAGCTACCATCAATCTGAACCAACTCTTACTGCTCTTACTCTAAGAGACCACTATCCACTTTCTGAAAGAGGAACAGACATAGAAGTGAAAGGAAGCCTCTCCTCGACATTATTACAACTCCTAAGACTACCACTTTTGCTAGAGGGGCATCCATATCTAAAACTTGTTTGATCAGGAATGAAATCAGACCCCAAACCCATAACAGATACTTAACAGTTCTTAAGACCTCTCTTCCCATAATTTTTTCAGTGGGAGAGGGGAATGAAAGTGGGAATAGAGCCCTTGCTTTTGCCAGTTTACAACTGAGTGTAAATCCCTTCCCAGCTCTGAAGATTAAACAGTTGGACTAAATCACAGACTAAGTCCATTCTGCTGGCATTGGTGAGAAGTCAGAAGTAACTGATGAAAAAAAAAAATAAAAATAGCAACAAACGAGAGCAGAATATACTGTCCAAGCCATGATATCCAAAGTCACTTCTTATGCATTTCTTTAGCTCCTCGATAATCATTTCCCACTTGCCATCCCCATAATCTTTAAGAAGAGGGAGGACCTTAAATGAGCCATAATGCCTTTTCCTCCTGTTGGCAAGATAAGACCCCCACCAGCTCTCTTCTCTCACAAAAGGGAGAGAGGGGAAGGGATACATATTTCCAATCCACAGATGAAAATTTTATCTTTCTCCATTGTGAAAATTAAATGTGAAAAAGAAAACACTAACATAAAAAACTCGTCTCCTGGGTTTTGTTCAGTTTGGGTTTTTTTAGTATTATTCACTTCCTTTTGTCATTATTTCTGGAGAAAGGAAAGGGAAGAGAAGAGTGCTATTCATGAATTTGACAGCACTTCATATACAATCAATTTCAGTCTTGCAAATCTTGATTCACAAAGCAGCATTATGGCATCATACTTGTGCATTAGTTTGGAAGGGAAAAGACTGCAGACATGGCTTGTTCCTTGCCTATGGCTCCAACAGTGACATGTTTCCCAATAATGGAAACTGAGCAGAAAATACAATGGAAGTCATTGCAGACAGGTGAGCACTCAACAAGGAATACCACTGGCATGCTGCGCCTCTACTAAGGATCTACCTGCACTTTTACAGATAATCAGAGGTATCTGTATAACAAAGGAGGTGTCGGTAGCATAGAAAAAAGCCACAGAACTTGATTCACTTACTCAGTTTCTTCAACCCACAAAGGTTTTTAGTATTTTTCAAAGGTTGAAAATGAAACTACTGGAAGTTAGTAATCAGATTTTATCCCTAACATGTTACACATTAGGCTGACTAAGAGGTCTCTTCTGATACTTGTTTATCCTATATTATAAATAATAAAATAAAAAAATCCAATAATAATTATACTGCTTTATATAATTTGTTCAATAATTTCAGTTTCCTTGTATTTCATCAATTTCTTCTCTGTACATTATTGTTAATTTGTTTATTCCTGTTTTGACATTATTTCCTAAATTCTTCATCTCTTCCTCTCTCACAAAAACACAGAACATCACAAATATATACATCTTTTTCTCCCTTTTCCTGACCATCTCCCAACTCCTACTTTCCTCCCACCTTTATTTTATGACCTGTCTCCATGAAGGAAGAGCTAACACACACACACACCCCCCCTCGAAACAAGGGAGTTCTGCAAATGTTTCTCACTTCTGAAAGGAGAGTTTCCAAGAAAATAATTTTTCTTAACATTTCCTCCCCCAGAGTAATTCCATGGTATCTTCTTCTGCCATACACTAATTAAGAAGCAGCAGGGAACAGCTTCCTTGTGAACAGCTGACAGACAGCTTACTTACTGAGAGCAAGAGTAGAGATAACCACTATGTTCATCCTCATCACTGGTGAATTTTTGGGGGAAAAAAGTGATCAAGCAGCAGTGACAATGAAAAAGAGGAAATCTTGCCATAATTCCAAAACAGAACAGAGTGCTGGTGTTACACACACCCCCTTCAGTAACTCATCTTCACTTCATACGCTTCACGCAACCACCAATGACTTCCATGGTGGTACTTTTAGAAGGTGAAACCATTCTGGTCAATGGAACATGGACTGTCTTACTTCCAGTGATCATACAGCCCAACCACGTAGGACCCAGTACTTAAGCATTTGCCTTAGATTCCATAAGCCCACAGCAGTGCCTGCCCTGGCTCTACACAGCATTTTGTTCAGGCAGCTTTTACTGAGTTGCCAAAGATTCTACAAATTGGAAAAAGAAACAATCTTATCCACAGATTATCTTAATTTTGGATTTGTTATTTTTTTTCTGAAAGTGTTAACAAGTGAAAAATTTAATCCTGAAACAAATTTGTAAATCTGTGTTTCTGTCAACATGCTTTTCTTTCACAGTATGTTGTTTTGTTTCTTTGAGGCTTGGGATTTTTTTTTTTAATAAAAATCAGTGATACATGTTCTTCATGTTCTACATAGATAGCAGGTAATGGCAATCTGCAACTTTTAATTGTCGTCCCCCCCATTAAAAAAAAAACCAAACAAAAAAACCCCCAAAACCCCCACTTTCAATTATTTGCTGACTTCACATTTCCATTTCTTTTCACAAATTCTTTCACGACTATTTATTCTAATATTATGCTGTGGCAATGGGAAAATTTTTCTAAACTTCAAGACTGAAATAGCTTTCCAGGTCTGACTGTATATCCTAACCATAATTTGACTCCATATTTATATCCTGCATCTTCATTGCTAGAAGTACACTCCCTAGAGGTGTCCCAATGGGACATCAGCTGCACCCACAACACACATCTCTGCCCAGTTTAGCTTAGACTTCTTACATATGAACTATAAAAAACCCCAATTTATTAAACACCACTCCTCATCCACTCCCAGACCTAATATTCCAAAATTAATTCTAATTATGCTTCTAGGAGCTCAGTGAGTATCAGCAGAATATCTGTTCTGCCTTGCAAGTTAATGATAAATTCCCATCCATTTCTTGTTTTCCAAGAACTAAATTTAGCCCTTGCACATTTCTGCCCGCTATGTACTATGTCACAGGAATTTTAGATACAAATCACATTTTAAATCTGTAATTTTTGTAAATGATTGGAACAGCAATATTTACAACGGATCTGCCATACACTACAAAAATTAATTTTTAGATAAAATTGTGACTGCACTACAGTACACAAAATAAATTAGATGCTATAGTTATTTAATCGGAACTGGGAGCATCACTCTAGCATAAGGATGTCACTCAGCTGTACAACAGCTCCCAGTGACACCATTTTTTCCAACATGGAGGGCCTGTACAAAGCCAACTGTTCCACTGCCTTGGATCCTTAATTTGCACCAGAGAAGTAACTCCATAAATAGCCAGCTTTGAACTCAGAACCATAAAAATAAGAAAGGAGATTTCTGTCTTTCCAGGCTCCACACTAACATGCACTATGCTCCCAAGCCACATCCCAGCGACCTGGCCTAATTACAAAGCACTGCTTGGCAGGTTTTTTTAACCATAGCCATGAATCTCTAACACGTAAAGCACAGAGAGATTTAAGTGAAGTTGAGAAACAGACAACCATCACAGTTGTTTTCTGATTCTGTTAATGATATTACTGCCTTGGGACATACAGACTTTGGAATAAACTCAAGAATCTCAGATTCAGGGTCGGATGCAGGAGGAGGGAAGCAATTCACAAAGGCAATGCGTTTAGAGTTAGGGGTGTTTTGCCTTTCCGAGTTCCTGGTATTACATTCTCCAAGAAGCCTCTGCATCTTCCCAGTGCCTCGGTAGCCATGGAGAGCATAGCGGTACCTGACTAAGACTAAAGAGACAATGAACATGAAGCAGTCGCTCAGTCCGACTCATTATGGTGACTTAGGGCAACTGCAAAAGCTCTCTTTGCATGTAAACAACAGTAAAAGTGTTTCCACAAATACATGTTTGTGAGTAAACTTATATTTAGTTCTCCTTCACCACAAAAGCAAACAAACACACAAAATTAAATCTGTATCTTTTATGAACATATGTTTGTTTTTACAGTGATCACCAAAGGGACCTACAGCCAGTGCAAAGCAGAACTTTATAACCACCATACTCTCAGACACATTAGACTTGTATTACCTGAAACAAATACTGGCCAAAATGGAGATAACACTCAGAAATTTGCTTTAAAACACAGCATCCTTTCCACCCGCCAGTGTAGGCTGCAGAAGATACACTCTAGTTAGCATATTACTGACAGGATGACGAGAAAGCTCCTGTCAGACACTGGCCAGCCGGGTGTGTGAGACAAAACACACAGCCCCAGCTGACTAGTTAGGGAAAGACTGGTGAGGTACAATTACAGAGGCATATGACAAGCTTTCATGCTTGAGTGACTTGAGAACCGATGACATGGCTTTAAACAGCAAACCTTCCTACCTCCGGTCACAAAACAGCAATAAGTCAACTGATGCACTGTTGTAAAATCATGATTTATTCCTTTGCTTTGAATACATGAGAGTGTGGTATGATGTTCTGGTAGACTACCACAGCAGGTGCACTTGGGGCTGAAACATCTAGGGCCTGCCTCCAGCATGCATAAAATCAATGCTGTAGTTCAGCCTTCCTGAAAGAGCCAACCTCAGCACTTTAATAATTTATAAAAAGGCTGAGTTAAAACATTATTTATACTGAAACACATATAGCTACCTGCAACTAATAAGAATAGATGCAGATGCAGTGACGTGTGAGAAGATGGTTCTATGCAAAAGAACATACAGCATGATATTTAAGAAAGGTCTCCCTTTTACTCCTAAAGTAAAAAACTAACAGCTACCTCTGTAAACAGATCAATTCCTTTGCTTCATTCATCCTTTCATTTAATCTAAAGCCATATAATTTGTTTCTCTTTCATAGTTTACTGTTCAAATGCCAGAAATGTTAATTTTTCCTACAAACAGATTTTACAGAGCATAATCCTCAGGCTAGCTGAATCAATCTCACTCCAACACTAAGCCTGAAGCAAGCTGTAAGGGTGGTGATAATCACATTATTAAAGTGGTTGGAAAGTCAAGCTAATAAAAGAATCAACAGTTAGGGCAAAAAATGACCCAGAAGCTACAACGGAAAGAAAGAGTGGGAAGTTTCTGCATATCTTGGTAGTAATTGGTAGGGCAAGCAGACAAAGATGTCCACCAAAGGAGTGTTTAAAGGGGGTAAAAACACAGAAAATCAATTTAAAGAAAGATGTAAAGAATACATAACCATTGCATAAACCGGAAGATACATATAGTACAAAGCCTGCTTGGCTGAAATAAAATATAAGCTGACAGCTGAAACACACCCTCAGGATAAAATGGTATTTATCTTCTGCTTTATTCCTTTTTAATTAAAAAAACCTCAACAGCTTAAAATACGTAACCACCTTTTCTCCTTTTTCCTCCAGTAAAGTAAAGTAAACCTTCTTTTTAAATACAGCTTCATTTTTTTCCCCTTTTTCCATAACAGGACTGATCCTTTGCTTGAGCATAATGAAACCATGAAATTTACAGGGCAGAAATGCTAGACAAAGAATTCCTGTACATAACTAAGTGTAGTTTTCCATTCCTGGCCCCGCACAAGAAGGGCAAGGAGAAAGTGAGCAAGGCCTTGAATTATGCCTTTTGTTATCAGTCACTGCCCTGAGATAGTGAACCGAAACTGAGCTGATAACTCAAAGGTGACATCACAACCCAGTCTTCATGAACTGACATAAACACTTGATATTCAGTTAACCCCAAAGATAAGGCACAACTCCCTTAACAGAAAGTTGTACTTGATAGCACTATTTTTGAACAAATAATCTTTTCAAGTATCAAGTTGTAATTTAGGAATATTAAAACGTGACCCTTGCAACACAAAGGACCAGTCTGCTGTGTTTTGTACATGACAGTAAAACAGAACAAAGCTAGTAAATGCTGATGTCCGAATACACTCCATTTGCTTATTTGTATTACATTAAGCAATCCAACATTTTAAAGAAGTATCTTATGCCAAAAACATATTTAATCATTCTTGGCAATTCAATTAAATTCTTGCAGAAGATACTGAGAAGTTAATTTACTTTTGAAATTATATTGCTCTGTAAAGAAGCAAGCCTCACATCAGTCCTTTTCTTTTTATGGAAGAGATTAGCAGGTTAACAGTTCTCACTGAAGTTCCTGATAAGCCAGGTCTATTTTTCTGGTTTTTATCAGAACTCATTAGTGCAAGTGAAAATTAACCCAGTCCTATATCAAAAGTGGATCCAACATGATGTGGCAGTAATTTTATTTAGCTGTTACTTAAGTAATTAGACTGAAATAATAACCAGAAGTGAAATTGATGTGCTATTACTTTTTGGACTTTGACCTGCAATCTACCATTTACATTCACAGCTTTGGGACGTTCTTCAGAATATCCAAGTGCCACTACAGATGTCTGCTATTGCTACCTATCCTTGTCCAGAAGAGTGATATAAATTATTTTCAAGTGAGGACACCATCAAGATGACTATTATTTCATGAAAAGGTCTGGAATAAACACCATGAAACTTGAACAAAGTTAAAGTTTCTCATAAGCAGCATATTGTATGTGTAGTTCTGTAAGGATTTCCAAAGGTCTTGGAATCTGAAGGTATAAATAACGCAGTCTAGATCAGCACAGTGTGATTCTGATACCCCCTCCTCTTTTGTCATATCACAGCAACAGAGATCAGCTGAGATGTTCAGCCTAACAAAAAAAAGTCTTAAGAAGATCCAAATGTAGGCTGAGACTACAACACCAAATCGTGTTAAGCAGACGAACATAAGCTCACCTGCAGAATGAATCTTCCACAGGCACAGAGCTGCCATCGTGACTCCCATCTCCTCTCTACTGGAGCAGTAAAATAGGTTTGGGGCACCAATGGACCTTATTTTTATTCTTTTCTTACAGTGTATTTTTGTGTGTGGCATTTTTTGTGGAGTTTTTTGTTAGTTTGGGTTTTTTTTAAATATTGCAAACTGGGTCCCAGACTGGCAAACTGAAAAAAAAAATTGATTCCACAGTTTTGCTACATGATGTGAATTTTTATGAAACCAGGTTCTTTGAAAGGGCTTTCCCTTCAAATCCTGTTCACCCCTTTGGGTAGTCTTATTCGAGACTTGTATGAATGGCTAAACGAGGTCTTAACTGTCTCTTACAGATAATCAGTGAAATTGATCTTCCCGTGCA
>JAAGNO010024171.1:166084-209563 GCA_033439905.1 Ceryle rudis
TAAGATAAAGTGAAGCTTTTAGTGGTAAAAAAATATGCATCATAGACTAGCAATGTGGAGACAGCTTGTATTTATTCACTATTTGTTTTTCTGATTTTCAGTTGTTCATGTGACCTGTGCTTATATGACTCCATGTTTTCTTTACTCTCCAATCATCATGGATTTACTTAACTCCACACGCTGCAGACCACTGCTAAAATCCTGCCTTTGTGCATTCCCCTAACTGCAGCGGTGGTTGCAGGTTCAGAGACCCCACACCGTAGTTTTTAAAAAAAAAAAATTAAAAAAAATAAGGCAGTTATGTAATTGCTACCACCACCTTGAAACCCTCTCAGTCTTTTATGGCAATTCTGAATCTCCTCTATCTTCAATTTACTTTTGACTCAAAGGAATTTAAAGGGATTTTATCCACTATTTATAATCCAAAATTTCTCACTCCTTACATGCACACATACATATTGGAAACTGGCACCTTAAGTTGTTGAAAATACCAGTTTTTAATACTATATCCAACCTTGTACCTATGTGTTGAAAATTTATTTCAACATATTCATTTATTTGGTAGTACAATTAGCAGTGTTCAGGAACATAAAGTTGATTTTCCACCATAGAAAGCATATTGTTTTATGCAGTACTGTTGAAAAGAATTAAAGGAATTTTCAATGGCTGTGCTTAATAATGGCTATAACGTGACAGTCTTGTACTAACACAAAATTAATCTTGGGAATTTTTTTAAAATATAGGATATTTTAAAAAGCTCATAAGATTCTGTGAAGAGGAAACCAAAATAATATGTGAATATTTATGTAATAAAGTAAAATGAAGCACAGCGTTCTTTTATTAAGCATTGTAAGAAAGCATAAGGGGAAAAAAAAAAAAATTAATGTGGGCAGTAGCCTAAAACCTTTAATAAAAATTTTAAAAAAAGCTGTTTTGAGTTGTACATTATTATCAGTCTGAAGAGCTGCTCCAAACCAGAGCTATTACAGTGTGCACTCCCAAACCACTCTAACAAAGATGAATCTACCTATTACTAGGTTAGGATAGCAGCTATTATTATGGACCCTTGATTTCTTTCAAGTAGCTCCAATGGAATAAGCCACAAGTGAATAATAAAGATCTTATAATAGCCCTTAAGAATTCTTTTTAGGTTAGAAGGCACAGAAATGAACTCATGAGAGTTAAAGAACTCTCATCTCCTGATAAGAAAAATAATTAACCTGACTTAATGTATCTGAGTAGGTCTTATATAAATCAGACTTTTGTACTTCAAGAGCCAGACTAAAACCATATATCAGAAAAGTATGTAGATATTGTCCTATAAGTACACATGGAACATATCTAAAATCACAAAGGTCTGTGGGTCATTTTGTGAAATGTTCAATATATTCTACTTAAAAGGAGATGTGTGAAGTACTTACAGTGCTTAGTTTCCTAGAGGTAATAATGATTCGTCTCTCATGCAACATACTGGCATAAAGTTGCAGCATGTTGTTCACATCCACAGCAACAAAATATTCAGTGAGGTTTCTCTGTTTAAATAAACAAGACATTAGCAACAGTAGTAGCTAAGCGGAACACTTTATATATTACTTACAAAAATTTCTGTCCAATTAGTAGGTGGGGGAAAAAAAAAACCAACCCAAAACTATGAAAGAAATCCCTCTGCATTAAAATTTATGTGTTTTAACAATAATTATTTGGGGTTTAAAGCTAATGAAAAAATAACTCGGTGAAAGTTATTAATATTTTGCTCATTTGTTTATGCTTGTGAATTTAGATTTCCCATCTTTTTTCAAATTTGAAAAAATATGAAATGTGGTGGTATATCAGTAGCACCATATGCTATTAAGGTAATCTTTACTTTCAACACAGGAACAGATGTTCAATCACTGCAATAACTGTACTGTCATAGATAAAATAATAAAACTGCTATTTTGCCAGGCTCTCCCAAAGTCAACACATTTTATTCTACTTCAATTACATCAAAACAGCTTGTTGAAAACCACCAAGCTTTAGCTTGAGCTGTGTGCGCAAGGACATCAAATGTCCAGCAGCAGTGGCAGAAGGCACTGGGTCCTTCCTGCAGTCACGTTTTTTGTCCCTAGTAAGAATCCCACTGCCACTCCCACTATGGGGTTTAATGAAAAGTCACCAACACCTCTTACAGTTCAGAAAACGCAAAATTGGGGAAAAAGAGAAGGGGGGCAGGGAGATGAGGCATCTCAGTGTTCCAACTGAACTTAAAATATTTCTGCAAGGCACAGTGTCAGAGACATACAAGTTCTGAATAAGCTAAAACAGCTAGCAGCAGAAATGCTAAGGAAAATTGTAATTTTTTGTGAACTTTAGAGAATACGTATGAAAATGTACTAACACACCCCACAATATGCAAAACATTCGATTTCATTAAAAACATACATTTTTCTATCTGCAACCAGAACTCTTACTCATCTCTTCTCAGGAACAACGTATTAATGAACGTTAATGTAGAAGGTCTGTCAACTATATGCCCCAACCCAAGGACAGATATCTGAGCAGTGGAACTGTTAAGCTATACTGGATTGGCCAACACGTGGCAGCAAGGTAACGCACCCCTGAAAAAAAACAACAAGGGCAAGAAAAATAAATTATAAAGGTTTCTGAGCAGGGTGACCCCTCTGACTGCTGGCAACCCCACATGGGGACCGGGACATGGTGGTCAGCTGTGGCCTCTCCAGCTCACAGCCCTCTGCAGCCAGGGAGTGTGGCACAGGGCAGAGCTGTTGTTCACCAGCTGCTGGTTCATCTCTTTACATACTCTACCATATGAAAAAGATAACTTTAGTTATACTGGAGGATGTACAGAAGGTAAACCTCCTTTTTGGATACATTCCAATATTAAATAAAAAAAATATATTGAAATGACAAACAAAGATCCAATGGATGATTCAGTTTCACATAGTTCAGAAAAGTATTATTTATCTGAAGATACAAAGCATAGTTATTCTTGGTCCATGCTGCATAAAATTTTGGAAGAGATAAAAATAAGAACTTTAAGGCAACAAACACTCCATTTAGAAACAAACTCTTGTCTTTCAAGTGCTACTTTTAACTGGTTGTCAGAGCCTGATGAACCATGAGAAATTGCGTCAAATTTACCTCTGGCACCCTCTAACACAGTAGCTGATAATGGTATGCTGATTCTGTGTCACAAAAGCTATGGTAAAAAGTGTTTCTGGTCTTGTAAAGACCAATATACCTTTGGGACATAGTCACAGTTATTTCTGCATTACATCTGAAAAGTTACTGCCCCTGAAATACACAACCCTTACAACAAAGAATAAGAAAATTAATTTTGTTGCTAATTTACTGTAATTACCTCATCTCTTCACTCCCTGCATGTTCTAACCCTCCATTAGTACCCTACTATTTTGATTCATACTGGAAGGATAAGGCTCCTAGAATTATTTTTTACTCCATTTATAAAAAAGTGCTGTGAAAATTACCTCTCCTTTCTCCCACAGAATCAGAAAAATAAATCTCTAAGTGGCACCACTGCAAGATCCTCCATCAGCCAGAGGTGCAGCATGAAGCTTCCCCATATTTTCTTAAAGTTGAGCACATAACACACCTTACAACCTCCAAAGCTATGCTTTATTTGAATGCCAAATAATAAACTAGAACAAGAGAATTCTTTAAAATAGAGGAAATTAACTCATAAGGTGAAACAGATGAAAATATCTGAAAACTAAGCCCTGTCCTGCCCAAACAGCCCTTGCAACAAGGGTCCTCTCATTTACTCCTCTATCCAGCAACTACCTGCTTCTCTCTGGGTTAACAAGGGCTGCACCATCTCCTTTGGCTCTGTGGCACAGACTCCTTAGTACCACCACAGATGTACCCACAGGTCTCCTCTCCAACACTACGAGGCCACTCCTCACCAGCCCAGATTACCCTGGCTCTGCCTCCTTCACTCGCCTGTCCCACCCTGCAGCTCAGGAGCTGCTGCATGGCCAGGATGCTGAGGGCACCACCTCTCCCCTGACCTGCAGCATGAAGGTGAAGAGGTGGTCATTTGTCCTTCCCCTCCGTGCCTCACCCACATACCACTGCAGAGGCCATAAGCACGTCTCTGTCACCTTCTCTCACCTACCAAGAACAAGCTCTGCAGTACTGTGTGAGTTCGTACTGTGGTGAATCCCCAACAGGTTACTTTCAGAAGAAAGTTATTATTTGAAATTGTAAAAAAATGCACATCTATACATCCATATTCAATTCCAGATTTAAATGCAAGAGTTGAGAGTAGAAAGTTTTAAAGCTCTTTTATTAGATGTTATCCGACTAAACGTGTCTTAGAGAATGTAATCTGAGATTTCACATTTGCAATCCACCTACAGCACCATCAAGGACTTACATTTACACAATGCAGGTCTTCATAAATAATAAGGATAACAATAATCATAATGTTAACCATTCCTGATGCACGGTTACCATCCAAATGGAAGCAGGTACAGCATGTTTTCAGAAAGCCTGAAACAATGCCTTGTTATACAAAATATAACTGTGTGTCTTGATAGCTGAATTTGCAGCTTAGCAATGCCATGTTTAAAGGGCAGGTATTCAAATAACAAGAGGTGCAGAACTAGAATACATTTTACATCAATAGTCCCAATAAATGTAAACAAGCCAAGTAATTATGAACAAAAGGTGGATATAGCAGTGGTCAAATATGTCCTGTTAATTCTTTAAAATGGCTTAATGATTAATGCAACAGTAACTACTAGCTAAAGGTTGTAATAATAAACATCAATCATATTCTAAAAACAGTCCTGGAAAAAAAAAACATCTCCTATTGATAAAAGCAGAGTTCAGTGCTACCTACAGAAATGAGGTTGATAATTCTTAATATTTAAAAAAAGAAAAGCCCATATACTTACACTTTCAGGGATTGTTGGCAATCCAGTTATATCAGGAGTAATGAAATACGAGTGCTGATCAATGGGGGAAAATAATTAATAATTTACGCACAAAGAAAGCAAAATTTCTTTTTTTTTAAAAAAGCCAGCATTTAGGATCTCCAACCCCATCTTTGTTTAAGCAAATAGCCATTTTTCCAATAGCATTCTTACCACTACTAGACAAAGAATTAATCAGATCACGACACGAAATGACAAGCTCTGGTTCAGCGCAGCACACAAACCAAAGGAACAAAACACTGGGCTGCAGTTTTAAAATAACACTGAAATTAAGCCAGCTCTAAATGCTGTCACGAGTAACACTGATTAACTTAAGCATTGATTTAAAAATTGCAACAACACGACATAATTTTCAAGGACAACATGTAAATTTAGAATGGAAAAGTAAAAATCATTCACATGACAAAATTAATTAGAATAGAAATATTATTACTTGATATACATTCTCTTCTCTTTCCAAATATCTTTGAATCAAAAATGGGCTAAGAGAAACAAAAAGTCTGACAGATTAAGATTCGGCAATCATTTATGAAATACATTAGAAATTCTGTGCATCTTAGTTTGAGGCCACCTAGGATGTAAATGTAAAATAGATTAAACTAAAAACAGATGTAATT
This sequence comes from Ceryle rudis, assembly GCA_033439905.1. Lineage (NCBI taxonomy): Eukaryota > Metazoa > Chordata > Aves > Coraciiformes > Cerylidae > Ceryle > Ceryle rudis. The sequence goes on from JAAGNO010024171.1 coordinate 171,660, forward strand.
TAAATCATTCTCATTAATCCAGTGCTTTTAGTAGTTATCAGACATGGATTTAGCTCAGTAATTTTAAGGCATTTTTGCATATTAGTCTAAATCTTGAAGGACAAAAAAAATCTTAAGTGCCTACTAAGTAAATGGGATAATTAATGACTTCTTACCTTTTATTTGTTTTTAACGGAATTTTGACATTTTTCAAAGGCTTTCTTTGTTTTTATAGCATATTTTAAACTATAATTAACAACACACAGACACAGTTTGGTTTTAATTCAAACTTGAAAAAGATATACCAAAACATAAAGGAAGTCCATAAGAAATTAAATGTGTCTTGTGTTCAACCAAGAAGAATAAATTAGTAATACTATTAACTCCGTGTAGGAGACTTATTAAAACAGCTTGATACATTTAATAAAATTTTTTCATGACAGATTAGGTCACTTGGAAATAGTTAAAAATTTGAGAAAAAAAAAAATGGTTTAAAAAAAGTAGTCCCATAAACATCATAACACTGGCAAAATATCTATCCCAGGTTATTGTTTTGCATCAACAGAGAAAAAAACCTGAGATTACTTTCTCTAGTTAAGAATAGAAAAATATTCAGATTAATGGAATGCCTGTGTTCTTCAGAACTATAGTGAGAACTGAAAATTATTTCCTATATGTAATAAGGTCACAGAATATTTATCAAAAGATTTCTGTGTAACGAAGTTAGTAACTTAGAGAAGTAATTATTTATAATTAATATAGTAATAATATTTCATTCATTAAACAGAAAAGGAATTCAGAACTATGAGAAGCAAAGACCCATTACTGCAGTCATTAGGAGTCTTAAAGCAGCAAAAATAATGTGGCATGGAGTCCTTGCACATCTTTGTGAACTCCCTTAGGAAGATGCACAACCTTGGAAGAGATACTAAATTAATAGCTGCTGTCCTGTAGTATAAAGTTTTCTCTAAAAGGGACACTAGAAAATGCAAGTTTTATTCATCAATTTAAGGGTTTGATTTTGGCTGCAGTTTTCATAAAAGGATTATGATGCGCGCACACATAGCTCTGAAGTTAGATTGATTTAAACAGAATAAGTACATTAATATTAGACTGCTCTTTTAGGCTAAAGACAGCAACAAAATTTCCCAAAGGACAGGTATAAATAAGCCTGAAATCAAAAGAGATATCCTATAGCAAGTAATTATTTCTTTAATTACAATATGCTTTGGATAGTCAATGCCTTTTAAACTCACCGATACAAGACAAGGCTGTTTTTTCAAAACTTGCTCACTTGCAAAAATGATCTCTTGGTTCTTATACAAGATGAGAGAAAGATTGAACAATTGACTTTTTAGTTTCTCAACAAAAAGGCCAAAGCTGACTCTAATGCGTGTTAATATTCATGTTTAAACTATTGGCTGAAATATGTTTTGGTTTTTTTGTATTCTTCCCCTACCTGAATTCAGACTTAACTAGCGCTTCCAACAACGACAAAACAATCACTTCTGTTAGAGCTCTATGTGTAAAATAAAAGGGATCCAAATTTTATTTAAACTCATGTCTCGCAGAATGAATGATCACCCATCATAAATTTCAGCTGCAGAATATCTGTTACTGGGATCGATAGGTGGAGCAGAGCTTGGTCCCTAACTGGGCCAAGGAATTTCAGTGTCCTCCTGACAAAGAATTGCTAGGAAACATCATGTACCCAGATACTGTGTGTAATTTTATGCATGATCACATACGTGCAATCCTAAGTACCATTCTGGTCTGGCATCTAAACTCTGCTTCAACATCTATGAGCATCATAGCTTCAACATCACTGCAACATACCTCAGTAAATGAGGGGAGGGATCTTTTTAATTCTACATCATGAAATTTGAACCAGACTTATCCTGGCACAATGAAAATCCCCCTCATTATGTCATTTCTACAGTTATTTTTCAGACTGTAGCTTCTTCTTAAGTCTATTACTACTGACTGGAACAATCTAGCTTATTCACAAGGAGCAAGAAAGGAATATCAGCATAAAAGACACAAAGTTAGAGTTGAAAGCCAACATAAACAAATCCCTGCTCCCTGCAGTACTAAACATTACAAAACTAAGCATTCTGATTGAGACTAACCTATTCCTTCCTGCTCTGCCTCATCTGAACCCACAATACTTGCTTGACTGTACCTACAGCTAAGTGCTTGGCAAGAAGCTTGCATTTAGATAATGATTATTCAGCCAAAAAGATCACAAAACTCTTTGATGTAAAAAAAGGCCAAGAGACAAGTGAGAAAAAACCCACGTAATTTCAAAAGTCAGATAATATTGAAATAAAACCAGCAAGCATCAGCTTTACTGCACGTAATTTGTCATCCCGGTGTTGCAGGCTGTATTCACAACATTCTTTTTAAGATTCATCACATTCATTTCGAGGTAGGCAAGTTCTATGCAAGATGAACTGCAATACTGATAGCAAGAGGCAGTAACACTTCATAAGAAATGCAAGGAAAAATATATTCTCTATGTCCCTCTGAATCACAGTAAGATATTTAAAGGACTTTATAAAGCATTTTAGGATTGCCAAATTAGAATTGGTCATAATAATGCAAGTAACAATCTCAAAATATTATATGATATACAGAAGTATTGTTGGCAAAGGTACTATAAACTGAAAAATAACTTGAAAATATTACACTAGCAACAGAAAGAAAAAACTTAGTAACAGAAACAATTTTGACTGCAGCCTCAAAAATCAGTATGTTGTTCTGGTGAAAAATAACAAACAAGACTGTAAAGACTTCCAAATACAGTGGATTATCACTGCTCAAGGCGGGGGGAATACTAGACCTCTCTATAGGCTAGTGAAAAAAGTATAACAAATAATTTGAAATGTGACAAAATAAAATAAAGGTAGCATTATGTTAAGCAGCAAGGGATAGCAACTACTGCTACTGGAATGTAAGTGGTAGACTCCAGTTCTGTATGCCTTCATAATAGTGATAGATGCTTTTCTAGACGCTGTGCTTGAAGTACTGGGCTCAATTCTAAAAAAAACTATGAGCTAAAAGTAACAGGAAATTTCATTAATACAATCAAAATACACAAGCTAATGATTTTTCATTATGTGTGTAATGGAAGTCTTTATAAAACCACCTCCTTCTATGCCCTGCAGACTGTGATAGTTAAAGGACCAGTTATTTGCACACAGATACTTACATGTGCACTAATTGTACTGATGCTGTAAACATAAACAGTGTCTCACAGACAGCTGAGGCTCTGTACTGGCTTTACATTTCATGCAGGCTCTACAAATGTATTTAAACATGCGTCCATATGCTATTTCTGTTAAAAACTTCAGGAACTGTAACAGTGACAGACTCACTTTTTGATGTTTCTGCAGCAACATCACCTTGCCTTACTATCAATGTCCAGTCCAGTCACAAAAAGCCAGAGCTCAAAAGCAAGGTAGGCATGGACACGTTCTTTCACCTAGATGTGTTGACAGTTTCATGTAATGCAGTACACTTCTCCTACCATCTTTTCTACAGCAGTTTTCCATGATCAAGTGAAGGAAGAAGGGGAAGGAAGATGAGAAAGAAACTGGCTTACACATATTTTTGTCCAATCCTGCAAGTCTATCTACTTAGACATGAGAGGCAATAAAATCTGATTGACAGCAGGAGAAACCAAACTTCTCCTACATGAAACAACTGGAAGAACAAAAAAAAGTAATCCTAGCACTGCCAGATCCCACTGTAATTTACCTTCTCATCCATAGAGCAAAATTCAAATTTCTGCTTTTTTATGATTATGACTTTAAGAGAACAACATGTGACTGAGAAAAACTCTATTCTGCACAGAGGAAAAAAGCACATAAATAACATTGTCCAAGCCAATTAATCATGGGAAGCAAATTAAGTTTCCTCTTTACAAAGATTTTGTTTGTTTGTTTCAATATTATCTACTATTTCATATTCTGTAGTAGCAGGAGGATATAAAAAGAGAATACTTACCACACTTAAACTGACTAAAGCATTCGCTTTTGGCACAGGATGGCTGTACAATGATTTCAACAAATCATTTGAGTCATTTTCCTATAGGGAATATTTTTTAAAGGTAGTTAAGTATAGTATAAAAACTGACTAATTACCATTTACTAAACATCAAACTATAAACTGACAGACATATTATATATAATGAAAAAGGCAACTGCAGTTCACAGTGAAGAATTTAAATATTAAGCAGAAACTTCAGGCCAACTTTGTATCTCAGAAAATGATTGTTATCTGCAGGTTGAGTCAATCTCTTATGCATTTCCCATATAATCCTTCAATGAATCACATTATCTGCAACTGAAAATAGCGCTAACATAGCTAGCTGGTCTGTGCACCTTGGACATCATCTTCCTAAAACTGTTAGCCATGATATTTGTCTATGCAAAGTTTTACTAAATATGAAGATGCATCATTATATTACATACTTTAAAAATTATTTTTTCAAAAAAGTAAAACAGTTACTAAGGTTTACTAAAAAGTACATGCAGCTACCAGGTTTAACTAGCATCACCCACCCTGATCTCTAAAAGAGGCATTGACTTGGGAAAAAGAGACGGCTGGAATGTTTGTTTGGTTTAGGCTTTTCATTCCATTTAGAAGTTTTATTCATGGAGATTAAATTCTTTTTGTTATCAAAGCAAAACCAAAAATATCAGTTACAAATCAGGGACAGCTTCTAAACGTATTGTTTGAGTTTGCAGGAAGCTTCTGCCTTTCCCTGAAAGAATGATGGCCTTACTGTATCTCACGGTGATAAACATGACCTTGGGTCTAGCTCTTGGTCAGATGAACAGTGCCTGGGCCAGGACGTAGCAATGTCCTCTAACAGTCTGCTCAGCAACTGATATGGCACTAGGCAATACAACTAAAGACTTCACAAAATACAAAAATTTGTAAACCATCAAAACGGTTTTCTCAGCATACAGGACAACAAACTTATAATGCAGAAATTTAAATTGGTTGCAGTAATAGCTGCAATGCCAGAACCAGTGATCAAGAAACGAAGATGACAATCCCTACCCCTTCTGTCAAATACAACCTTAATAACAATTTTTACTATTACAGTGAAATTGGGACCAAACCCAAAGTCTCATTATGCCATGTATAAGACTTAAATGTATTTCATACTTTGAACACAGGTAACACAAAACTTTCCTATTCCATTTTCTTTTTACATAAAATATCACCATTCTCTATAGTCCATTTACTATAATGCACAATAATTGCTTATTCTATAGTTCATATATTCTTGAAATGTCAGCTTTTCCAGACTACAGCATATGGCTGACTATTGATACTTCTTTCTTTTTTTTTTCTTTTTTTTTTTTTTTAATTACAATCTAGTACACTAATATGGTTAAAGAAGAAAGGTATAGCTTTAATGTGTTCAAGTAAAGACAGATGCCAGTATTTCCTTTCCTGCGTAATCCTGGAATATGTCTAATTGCTCATGAATATGCAAACTAAACTATCATGATTCTTCACCAAATGCTGCAAGTAATTTTATGTTGCTGGTTGAGATGACAGAATTACGAGAGGTAGTTTTTAGTTAAAATGAAGGGTGAAACAGTACATCATATTTTATGCAGCTCTGAAAAAAAAAACCAAAACCTGTTTGTAACTGATAATCAGATAGTTCCAGAGATCTACAGTTTACAATCAATACATCACACAGATCTCCAGTGATGTGACACTTTGCTCACACTTCACCCAGAACTTGTTCATACTGACAATTTATAAAGGTATATTTTCAGCAGCTTTTTAAGATTAATGTGGGATTCAAGTGACACTGGCAGCTGTATGTTCAGATTCTTCAGATTGCAGTATAATGAATTTAAAAACTTGCTTCTAAATTCTACTAAAATTTTAAATTTTTAAAAAGTATAAAAACACTTTACAGCACTTCAGATGGTGACTATTATTTCATAGAAAATATTTAAAACAGTGAAATAGAATATCTAAAATTACCTGTTCTTTAGCCAAGTAATCTGCCAGGGTATTTAAGAGCTTGTAGTATACTTCAAACCATGGTAGGTAACTAAAAAAGGAGGGGAAAAAGCATTTTAATAAAATATCATTGTATTTTTTCCCAGCGCTTATAAAACAGTACTGATGACTTGAACATTTTTATAATATTTCTACATCTAAATACAAGGCATATCATAATTTTCCCCACAAATTTAATGGCAAATCACTGACAGACAGTAGCAAAAGTACATTTCTTTATGCTGGACACCTGCTTGAAGTTGTTTTGTGCATAGATTAGCTCATAATATATTTTCACTTCTCACTACTTTAAAAACATCAAAAAAATTTTTTTACATTGCCAAATCACTTTCCCATCAGTATTTCCCCACCTTGAACAGTGCTAATCCACTGTATGTGGAAGTCTTTAACTGCCACAGCTTTCAGTAGTTATGTTATTTGCAATTTTGAAATTTTACATCCTGTTGTACCTGCTGGACTGCCAGAACCGATGCTTCCTTGGAGAATGAAAAACAGTTCTACCTGGGCAGACCAAGTGCCCGATATTTGACAACTGGTGCAATGATATGCAATAGTATAGATGTCACATTATATGTAAGAACCTTGCTGTCCCTATAAGTAATTTCTATAGATAGAATTAACCTCTAAAAATAAGAGAGCATTCATCAATATTGTAAACACACAGCACATTAATACATGAATACTTAACAGACTTTTAACACATCTGCAGCCCATACGCGTGTAATGCCCTCAGTGAGTTGAACAGAATGCAAGGTAAATAGGACATACCTAAAGAGCATGAGAAAAGAAACTCAAACACAGTGGCATCAGTTCCATTTTTTTGTCATTCATTTACAGAACCTTTAACAGTGACATCATCAGTGACCACATGCTACTATTCACTATTTAATAATCACTATTTAAGTCTATGATACAGATGTTGTAAGTCTTGTAAACTAAACGGTACCAGAACAAACTACTCCTTATTTAAAATTTACACACTGTCTGATGTTTGTTAGAATTTTATCAGAAAGAAAATTACTACAACAGTAATATTATGGCTAATATTAGTGGTCTGAGATTAGAAGGCAGGCTGGGAAGAAAATAAAGCTTGAAATGTTTTTACTACATTTCACAGCCGTATGTAATAATACTACACACCTTGTTATTCGATGCAGTGTAAATCCATGGATGTACTTTCAATGCATTTTTTTTTAATCTTTAGTGTGTGCTGTGGACAGACCTTAAATTTCAAATCTATATACTTCAGGAAACATGCTAATTACAAGTGAAAAAGCCCAGCATGCAGAACCTGAACACATTCCCTGATAGGAAATCTATTAGGGGAAACACTAGCTAGTAGAGAAGCCAAGTCTACTTCTGTGCAGTGAGTCCAGTGAAGGGTTATGTTTTCTTTGCAACACTTGTTCTCAGTATGCAACTGACAAGGCTTTAGAAACAGATCCCAATTCTAAGGTCAAGGAGAATAGCAGAAGTTTGAACATAGTTATGGTTAAGCATTTTCCAGCAATATTACTTTGCTATCCTTATAAACATTTGACTACTGTTTAAAAAAAAAAAAAGTTAAAAAAAATAAAAATCCACAAAAAATCATCATTAATTTACTCTTGCCAAGCCAAATAGGCTTGGCAAACAGGCAAAGATTTCTTTTAGATCCACTGTATTGATGTCTTTATCACACTTTATCATACATGGCACTGGCTATTAATCAAAACTACATCAACCTCTGAATGCTCACAGACATTTTTAACACTTGGTATTATTGACAGAAGTTAAGGAGTGCCATTATTGGATTCGCTTTTCAATATATTCTCATATAATCATAAAATTTACTTCACTGCACCTGTGTAAGGCCACTCACTGCTTCCAGGCATGAACACTGCACACCCATGTAAAAGACCCATTACAACAGCACCTAAAATACCTAATCTTTGAGTTTTCTGCCACCTAGGACTCGTGTTCTATTATCTTCTGAAATCATGTTAACCTGGTTTTACATGTTGCTGAAACGCAGTGTAGATAGGCAAACAAAATTGTTCACCACAGTGTTCAGTGCACCTGCAAATGTCAGAGCTACTGCAGCCTAGAGTTACAGCAGGGACTGGAAAACTGTTCTAGTGTTTTGTCCAAGTCAAGATACAAAGTAGATATAAATCACAAAGTGTTTTTATAACACTGGACACACAAGAGGGTTAGATAATCTAAAGACTTCACAGTCTTTTGCAATCACCTCTTAGTAGTAATACATCAGCCCAGCATGTTTTGCTGTAGAATATTCAAAAATCTTATGAGTTTCTTCATGTTTCATAATGAACATTTATGAACAGCATTGCATAAAAATAAATGCTCCTACTTCAATAAAATATTAACCGTATTTATTTCTTGTATCTATGATCTCAACTCCCCTCTTACTATGAAAAGAAAAATTAAGTGCAGTTTTTAAGTCTATGCATAAAAAGGTCAAATTCATTATCCGAAATTAATGAACCCTAGCAGAAAGCCAAAGGAGCTTTTTCTTTCATACAGTAAGGCATGCTGACCAGGTTACTCGTACAAGAATTTCTTCCCTTAAAAAATGTGGTTGATGATAACACTTCCATGTCTTCATGTAACAAAACCCCAAAGAAAACATTGTAAAAACAAGACTACTCGAACAGAGTTTACCAAGCTGAAAGACTGGAAAAATAATTGCCTTTAGCCTTATAACCACAGACACAAGGTTAATACAATTTCAACATACCTCTGAAACCTGAAAAATTAAGGACATTGTAACAAGTACTCCATTACATTACATGGCATGAAACCTAAGGCCTGCCCTCTGTTTCTTTTCCACATAATCTTCAGTGTTTCAAAAGCAAGGTTTAATTACAAAAGATTTTATTCATATTTTTAATTATACTGTTCTTACTGCACTAAAATATTACAAAGACCTACTGGAAAGCAAAAAGGCTTCCTTTATGTTTTCCATTTAAGTATATGATAATTGCTACTAGTTCAGTATAATAAAGAATTGTTACATTTGGTTTTTTCATAAACAGTAACGAGTGTATTTGTGTGTGTGCATATACAATGCATCTTCGCTTTCAAAAGTAAACAAACACAGGTTGTGTTTGTTAATTTAATTAAAGGCAGCTATCAGGGGGTATTTTAGATTCACAATTCAACAAGTAAGTATAAGCTCTTTTTATTCTGTAACATTCTCAAGGCTGTCAAGCAACATTTCTGTCCTCGTAACACAGGCTGATTTTGCAAGCACGTGTTAATAATTCTATTCATTTATTTGGACTTCTCTAATAAATAGATATATTTCTAGATGAACATTCCTATGATCTAGGCTTTACATCTTTATCCAGTACATTGTACATGGCACCTGTGTGATAGGTAAAACCCAGAAGCATTACAGGTAAAAATCTTCTTAGCTTGTCCTCTTATGAAATGTTACAAAATTATTTCATCTTTGATTAGCACAGAAGAACTAGTCTATTTACTCAAAATTTATCCAGCACAACAATATCCACGGACACCTGTTAGGCTGGGTAACAATTTTTCTAAAGTCAATACAGAAATACACTGTCTGCAAAAAATAGTTTTGAAATGGCTGAATTTAGCAGAGAAGACCTGTAATATATTGCTCCTAACTCAAAACTGTCATGCTAATCTGTATCTTAACAATAGATAAAATCAAACTTAAAGTCCATTACAAGAAAGACCTTACCATCATACTGGTATTCATAAAATTATTTATGAGTAGTGCATTTCATAATTAATTAGCTGTCTTATGAAAACGTCCAAAGGTTATCAATGAAGCCCTTTCACAGAAGATAAAAGAAAAGCAGGGCTTTAATTTTCAATTTTTATATATTCAGAAGCCTAAACTTCAAATAAAAATAATTTAGATTCCTAAACTATGAACCCATTATTGCTTTCTTGCTTATTTTTCTTTAATTGTACACATTATATTTGCATTCCTCATGTTACAATCAGTAACTGAGAAACAAACATACAAGACAAACATACACCAACTTCCAACAACATACACAATTTTTTCTGAAGTTAACACAAAACATTTCTCCCATAATAAACATCAAAACATAGTGTTTTAAGAGATATGTATTCCCTGGTTAAGAATACAGTGGTCTTTATTTAAAAATACAGTCACTGCTTGTCACAAAAGTGAGAGCCCAAGATATTTCATGGTTAATTAAAAATGCACTTAGCATTTTCTTTTAACCCAAATGAGCCACACGGCAGTAGCTCAGACTTTTACTCAAAGTTACGCACAACCCTTGTTGTTGGAAGTAGACTTCCACCTCACCGGTGCTTCTACTATAGCTCTGATAAAACTTTTACATTCATGAGTCAAAGGTTAAATAAAGGAGAGGAAATGTTTTCTGTCAAATAGTCAGGTAACCACTAACAGTCCTGAACTATCAGCAGGAATCTAACTTCTAGTAATCAAATAAAACTAAGGAAACTGCCTTTCCGTAGCTAAATGTCTAATGTCTAGGGGCTACTTTTCTGTCTGGAAAATTGACACAAAATGTGTAAAATTGAAACATTCTGCTTCTAAGGGATTTGCCTAAAGGAAGAGCAAGAAAGCTTCAAGCATGGTCTGAACTGAAGAACTACAAAGGCTTAACACATAAACCTGTCTTCCTTATTAAAGCATTTCAATTAGAAATGTAGGTGACAATTTTACAGTCATAAAATTAGTGAAATCTAAGACTAAGTATTTTAATGATGCATTTTGCATTCCTCTGAATAAATAAGGTCAACCTCAGAGTCCATCAACAGTTTCAAGATTAACAAAAACAAATTCCAGTCAAATTATTTGCACTTTATATTAAAACCATTCAGGTAATTTAAAAGAATTTCATGTAAATCCAGAACATATTACTCCTACTGCAAACAGCAGTGATGTTTAGAAACAATACCCAGAAGAACTAAGTTTCCTATTATTCAAAAGTGAACACTTAAGTTTCTACTGTGCCACTTATTTAACTTAAAATACAAGAAGTAAAACTAGAAGATCCAGTATAGTATATAAGCACAACAAAGTATATTACAATAGTCCTACTATGGTGTTACTCATTATTACCAGGCTGCATTAGCTCAACAGTTTGTGGAGAGGGAGGAGGTGACACAGCAGGATTCATACTGAGCACTTCACAAAGCAGCCATGAAGATTAAAGAAACAAACAAACAAACAAACAAACAAAACCAACTTGCAAAGGAATCACACAAAACTTCTGGAGCACAATCCAAGATTTATTTTCTCATCTCACTATGGTTCTGCACTCACTAGCACTTTGAATTTGGCAACTCCGGTCAAGGTCAGCATGACCATTTTAGACAATACTTCATTACAATTAAACTCTTCAAACAAAAATGCCTGAGAAAGCTACCTTAGGGGTTTTTTATTTCACTGTGTAAACATACAGCAAACTTGAACAAAACACCCTGATTTGTAGAAAATTCTGTTTACACAAGTTCATAAACGTGTGTATATAAAATGTAAAAAAAAAAATTATTAAAACTGATAGAAGAATTTTCCATATACAAGTATATCTTCTGTTTCAAACTATCCAGTTTAAAGCAGGACCATGTGGCTGCAAATTCAGAGATGATTTCCTTTAATTAGTGCTTCAGGTGAAGAATTAATTATAGCAAGAAGTCTGATAAAGCACAAGACTTTAATCTTACAAGCAGCTTTTGGTTGTTTGTGTAAAACCTGAGGACAAGCAGCCTTTTCTTCAGCTTTCTGTTAAAAATTCAGTAGTTCAGCAGTTTAAATCCCATCCCTATATTATATACATATCTGTGACAGACAAGTAGTCTGAATTGCTCATACATCACAGTTGTGTATATACACAGTGAGTAAAAGTGTATGGGTTTTTTTCATATATGGAAGAAGGCAAGTATGAACATGCACACATACTCTAAAAAAAATAAAGACAGCATTCATTTGTTAAGGTTTCTTTGATTGTGGTTAACTGAAGATCAACAAGCATGGATACTGCTAGAACATTTCAGACGGAAATACTGATGTATTCTTTCTGTCTGAGGCAAACACAACAAACACACAAACTGGAGAGAAACGGACGAACAACTTGGAAGTACAAGGGTCTGAAAGTAGTGCTGTTACACATTCAGTTATGCAGTGTGAATTTGAAATTGTCACAAAAAATGCAATAAAGGCAGCGCTTTGATTACAGTAAGGTGAAAAATTATAGCTTGCCACTATGCATTTTCCTAGATATTTCTATCAAGTCCCAGAGTGTCGACTAATGTATGTCTGTGGCAAAATGTTACAAGAAATACCCAAGTTTACACCATCTGAAAATTTGTGTCCTTTGCTTTGTAGCAGTACATACAGTATTTACGTGTGTGTACTTGAGTGTCCATATGTGCTTAAACATTTGTTATTATAGCATTAGAAGCTGGTCAGACAACATCAGAAGTACAAGTAAAAAATTTCGTTACTAGCATGATGAGGGAAGAAAACATTAACTCAGAGAAAAGAGCTAAAAGCATACATGTACATTCTCCCTTTGGGAGTTAATAAGATATATCAACAAAAGGTTTCACAGGGAAAAAGGTTAAGTATTACATGCTCAAAAAACCTAAGAATTAAATCATTCTGAAGTATTATTAAGGATGCATTGTCAGAATCATAGAAAGTCAATTAATTTCCAGAATAAATTATTTTAATTTTCCTATTTTCATTATATGAGAGTAGTTATTATTTTTTGCAATACTTAGAGCAAATACTTATTTTTAAATTACTTGCCCAAAAACATCCACCATAATTACTCTTAACATTAGTTTGGAATCTGTTTAAAACCTCACAGAGATATTGATGTGATATTTCAAATAATTTTAAGCACTACTCTACAATTTCCACTTCTATATTGTGTGGTCTTTTTTCCCCACCTCCACATGTTCTCTTGCTCTTTCACAAGTCCTTGTGGGATTTGTTTCCCTACCTCATGTGGTCTATCCTAATGACACCTTCCATGACTGCCTGATTTCCATGTTGCCCAAATAATCTACTTTTCTCCATAAGCTTCCTAGCTTACTCTCAAAACTTCTCCAAGTCGCCCCTCTGCTGCCGGGGAGTTTAGCTTTTGGCAGTACATGGCTCCTCTTTCACCTTGTTTGGGGATTTTCACTTTCAAGAATTTTATTAAATCTCGTTCTTCTCATGTGCTGCTGAACTGGATGTTCCCATTTTCTCTATGGGCATTACAGGTTGCTAGGCTCTTAACTGAGTTGCAAATTTGTCTTTTAATTAAAGCACTCTGCTTTTTAATTAATTTAAAGGGGTTTAAGACAGCCAAACAATGGGTTTTTTTCATTACCAAAACAATTATGGGAGAAGAAAAAGCATAAGGAGAAACCAAGTATTTCATTGCAGTCAATTTCTTCATCATCAATACTTCTGCAACAAAGCAGCATGCTCTTTATTCAGAATTATCTGTCTCTTACACTTTTTATTAGATACAGAATCACAGAACGGTAGGGATTAGAAGCGACCTCTGGAGATCATATAGTGTCGCCAAAGAAGGTGGAAGAGAAACCCAAAAATCATATTTCCAAGGAGAGGAATACAGAATAGTGCACCTTATTGTTAAATTGACTGGATAGTTGTCAAAGACCTCATTACAAAGTAAAAATATCCACATAACATTCAAAGTCTCTAAAGCTGCAGTTTATTTTTATCTGCTTTTAAGCAGAGATTTCATGCTATTTAAATAGAATTATATAGCCTTACACAAGAATACCATCAAATGGGGATTTGGATCATTTTTCACACGAAATCAATGGTAACACTGTTATAGACACCTGATAGAGAATTAGAACACATTAGCAGAGTATTTGTAAAAGGTATGTTTCTCTTGTTTTTCTTATATTCACTCCTTGATTCAATTTTTCTTATACTGACTTACCTTAGAATACAGAGGCAGACCTTCCCTCCTGACGTCAAACGGCAAAATCCAAACCTTTGCTTACTTTCAATGTCGGTGAGCACGAAGGTAAAATGCTGGCCTACTTGGTTTTGGGACACCCTGAAAAATTAGATACAGAGGATAAAACCACTAAATCACATAAAACCTGAGCATTTAAGTCACTGGTCTCAAGGTATTTCATGCTTCAAGCCTCACTACCCTCCTCCCCCTTCCCACCATCCAAGGCTGTCTCTTTCACCCACTCTTTTGTCTCAGCACAGAAAAGCCCAGGTCCTTCTGGCTGCTGCCCCAGCCCCACATGCGAGCTGATGTGCTCCACGGCATGTGGCTCCTCGTCTGAGCAGACAGGGCATATCATAAGGTCTTTTCCTAAGGAAGGCCTAAGCAGAGCCAGTACAAGCTTGACACAGCTTGCTGGCTCTGAGTGCACCTCAAAAGTGAAAAATGGTAACCAAAACAAAGGTTTAAAATTCTACAAATCCTGTATTTAAATATCACAGTACAGGTCTAGTTTAAGACAGTCATTAGAAAACAAGGGACTTTTTGTTTATTTTTTCCACCTTCACAATAGCTTCATTGGTTAAACCCATAGCCTTCCCACTCACCCACACACATATTCCTCCCTGTTTTGCATTACCCATAGCCCAGCAAAGAACTTGTTGCTAAGTTTACTTTCCACTGCAAACTCGTTTGTTTCTCAAAATGCAAAAGCCAGAAAATAATCAAGAACTAACAGCATGAGAGATAAAATACTACATAATAACATCTTCAACACTATATAAAGAAAATGTAGCCACTTGAGACAGAGTAAATTTACAAAAAATTTCCCTGCCCTATGTTCCAACCCCTCTTATCCTCAAGCTTTGCTCAGCCAGCATTCCCACAGTACTGCAGGCTAATGCATTTTGTTTTCAGTTTCTACATCCCCTCCAGTGTCACCTCTGACTCCTCATGCTCATCCACAGGTCCCAGTCTCAACCTCCATTCCTGACCACCCACTTTCTGCTTGACAGTATGAACCTTTTCCCAATTTCTTAAGAAAAAATAGCATTTTCACTGCCATGATGTGTCTCTTAACTCCTTTACACTCTCAAGCCAGGCACCTTTCTCCCTTGTGCAGTTTGTCAGCTTCGCACAGAGGACCACTGAAAGCGTGGAACAGACCAGCTTTTCAATGTTGCCAAACTTCAGTTAGGAACTGTAAAATGCATTCAATGAAAGCACTTTAGAACACCCACAAACTGTATCTGGTTTTAGTCACAGAAATGCATACTGCACTTTTCCAAAATCTCCCAAAGAAAATCAGCTTTTGGTAGACTCGGCATTTTCTGCCAGGAGAGATAATGTGTGGCATAGAACGAGTC
Source organism: Ceryle rudis (assembly GCA_033439905.1). NCBI lineage: Eukaryota > Metazoa > Chordata > Aves > Coraciiformes > Cerylidae > Ceryle > Ceryle rudis. The sequence goes on from JAAGNO010024171.1 coordinate 187,030, forward strand.
ACAGAATGGTATGGATTGGAAATGACCTTTAAAGTTTTAATCAAAACCAAATGAAAACAAAGTTATGATAGGAAGCGCATGCAGATTTGAAAATGTTAAATGCAGCAGTTCTGCCTGTAATTCTGTTTTTCGCTATTCTTTTCCCATTCTTACGTGAACTTCTACAACAGAATACCTGAGCACCTTCTATTAAGCACTATGATTAACGTGTCATGTGTGGTTCAATCTTAGATGCTAAGCTGAAAATGAATTCCCAGAGTCTGAGAACCACCACAGATCTCACAGTTTTCCAGTATAAGAGCACAAAATACTGGTTTTAGTTAATGCCCTGCAAGGTTGGGTTGTTTTGGGGTTTTTTTTGTGTTTTGTTGTGGTTTCTATTGTGGTTTTTTTTTCAGATCACCAAAATAAAATAGAAACATTTTCACCTAGAAAAGAAGGAAGTAGCATATGATCAAAGGGAGAGAGAAGTTACATGGAACACATGCACTTTATACCACTTAACACACACATCACAAAAGCTTAAAAGATTAGTTAAGTGATACCAGTACCCAGACTGAAAAGTCTCTCACTCATTTCAATTTGGTCCTTGTGAACAGAGTGTGACTATGTTGAAACAAAAGCCTGCGCTGAGCACATATGGCATTACAAGATATATTTAGTCCAATATAATCACTGGAAACCCATGAGAATTTTAACTTTTTTTTTTTTTTAAGTTAGGTAATTAAGCTCAAAACAAGCATTTTGCTTGCTTATCTTTAACAGACTGGAATAGCCTAGTGTGCTCTTTAAACACAGTAAATGCTCAACTGCTTTTACTCAGTCCTTCATTTTTCAGGTTCCATGTAGCCATCATGCTGCCTGATACAACAGAGAGCCATCAGAAACAATGTGTTATTACTCCCCTGCCAATGATGCAATTTTGTTTCACATATTTGAATGTTCCTCTTTATTCCTGAGAGCATATCACCACTGAACCGTGCAGCATGGCTCTGGTTCCCCTGCACACAACATGGCTGGGGGCTTACACAGTAATTCAGCAGCAGCTGCTCAGTGGGTAGCACTGGTAATACACCACACGGTGACCTTGACTGCCTCCCGGTCCTAGCCCCTCTCTGCTCTGCTGTGTCCCACTGTTTGGCTTGGAACTTTCTGCAACCATGACTGGCTTTTTTTCTTACACAGCAAAGCACCTAGCATGGTTAAGCTGAGGTCTTTACGTACCATCTTAACCTGAAGAGATCACTCATAATTCACAAAAAAAAAAATTTGTTAATAGATGCCCATCTATGCAGGCATTGGTTTTCATGTACCGTGTGCCTGTATGTCAGGTAAATAACTATTACTGTTTCTTTCCTTTAAAAGAAAACAAAGTATACTTATAGTTAATTATCAAGTGCGACATATCCATACTTGACCAATGTAACTAAAATAGACAGTTCTGATTAAAGATCTGGCAGCTGCTACCTAAAACTGAAAATTTCAAAGGTATTTCACCTCCTGATCTGATGCTGAAAAGCAAACCCCACCAGTCATTAACCCTAATTCTCCCCAGATCACAGAACTGATCAGAAACCATTTCAAGCAGGAATTTGAAAACAAGACAGTGGTAGAAGCTGATGGAGAGACAGTAACCCTAGGTGGGGCTGTCTCCTTCAACTAATTGCTATGCCCAAATCTAAAATGCAGGGACTATTTTCTCCACTTCCAAACCCACTCCAGGATCCATGACTCCACAGCTCAGGCTCCCTGTGTGAAGGGCTCCCCTGCTCCAGCTTAGCTGACTTGAACTCTTGCTTCCCAGAAACCCCAAGCTCTTACAGATCATAAGGAAAAGGAACAGGAAGAAAACCACAGAACATATGAAAATGTCCAAAGGTACCACCAAGATAGAAAATTCCTGCAAACAGAAAATAGTTAGCTGAGAATTGGCGTTATGTTTCAAAAAAAAAAAGTAGAAACATTGAAAGAAACCACAACTAGTTCGTAAAGAGTCTCAAGGTGTGTATTTAAGTAGCAAAAAAAGTCTGCTCTGTCTGCTCTGTCCCTGGGCCCTGGCCATCCTAGCTGGCCAAGGGTCTATCAGACCACATGGCAGCTCCCTTCTATGTGTCCAGGCTTCATTTCAAATGGGTCTACTTCTGCACACATGTGGAAACCAAATAATCCACATCTGAAACCAATATTACACTATTCCACAGCACACAGCACATGCTGCAGCCTGTCCTTACAAAGACTTCTCATATACGTAGATAATACACATATAGCTAGCAAAACACCATGAGATAAAGGATGGAAAGAACTCGATTGTATAAAACTGCTGCTGCATTTTTCTGTTCACAACCCATTTTGCAAATGGACTCGAATGACTGAAGTGTACAGGAAATGCTATCATTTATTTATCCTCACCTGTACAGCTTGAAATACATTCTCAATTATTTACTTTTCATTCTCAACTATTTAGTTTGAAGGCAAAAAAATCTTGTATAAGATACAATTGTCTTTCACAAGATCTGTAAATCCAGTGATCTCTCCAGCCATTGTTTTGCACTTATCTTGATCATAGCTGTGTTTCTGCACACATTGACTAGAAATACCTAAGAAACAGCATTAGATAGGAAGAGTGAAAGTGATGTCATTCCTGCCATCATTACTCATTGACCCTAACAGATTATAGGCTAAATAATATGCACAGTAATTCCCATACTTGAGCCATACTCTACTGCTAATAAGAAATCTCCTACAGCAGCAGCAGCACCGTATCTTATGCTTCAAAATATAACACTTCCCTGTAATCGGGTGAGCACTGTAGGGGAAACTAATGAGATACATATCATTGTCTCCATGCTGATCCTACAGGCAGTTTCCAGTGTCTTAGCTAAAAAGCCACATGTGCTACACTTTCAGGAGAAGAAATGTATCCTAAAAGGGAAAAGATAGAATGGAGGGAAAGAGATGAAGTACTCATGGCGGACACAAATGAGAGAGATTCAAAGCATGGATAAAACTGAGAGGTCAAACAGTGATGTGACACAACTTAGGACCAACTTTGTAATACATCCAAAAGGAAGATGATGAGAAGTTGCATGCTCATTAGTCATCATCCAGTTAATTAACTGATGGATGTAGAGATTGAGGTGTAGGCTCTCTGCAAAGTTACATCTGAGTTTTGCGTACAAAGTTACATCTGAGTGTGATAATACAGAAGACCACTGGAGAAACAAGCCAAAACCACGCAGAATTTGGATAAAGGATTCAAGGAACTAGAGAGTGCACTTTTCTTCTGAGGTATTAATATCAGTTTAGCAAACACTAAGAGGAAATTAACATCTCTACATTCTTAAATGTTGAATTCCTCCTATTCCATATGAAAAGAAATAGAGAAAGGGATTCTGTAGCACAGAATAGGGAACATATTCTTAAATATCTACAAGCAAACTGTTACAACATTATACAGTTGTGCATTTATTAAGCCCAAAATATTTTATTCACAAAAAAAGACATGGGTTCTTGGATCAAATGCTCAGGCACTTCTATGAGGCAATTCATTTGTTAACCTCTCCAAAATAAAATGTAAGCCATAACCAGCAGCAATGAAATTATGTGCTTATTGTCAGTAAATAATTATACATAAAACTCAAAGTTTAAGTCATGGGCAAAACATTACAGCATTGTGCCTTTTTTGGCTTGACTTTCTGTTTGGAGTTTAATTTAATGGGAGTTACCTCTAGATTTTTAATCACCATTCACAGTATGTACTTTAGATAATTAGAAAAGTAGTGTACAGTTATTTATAACACCTGCATAAAAGGTAAAGTAAGTATGTCTTGTGAGATGATGTCAGCAGCAGCAAATAGTGAGAACTAAATCTGGATCTCTGTTGACGATCACTGCAGCAAAGCAAATAACACAAAATCAAATACATGTTCTCATTTAATTTCTTTTTCAATTCATTCACTAATTAATAGAGATGAGTTGGAAGAAAACAAGTGACAATGATCTTGCCTTTGTGCTTCTACGGTACTTTAATTTTCCATTTCCATAATTTGAAAAAAAAATATAGATTTCTGACTTTAATGAGCTTTATTTAGCTACTTAACAGAACAGAAACTCCATTCTCTCTAACTCTGCTGTACAGTAGGAATCCAGAAGCAAACTATGGAAGAGAGGCACATTTTTTTTTTTCTTCTAGGTGTCTTAATCAGCAGCACCAGTGCATCCTACCACTTCTGAAAAAGCCTGTAAAATACCTGGGGTTATTAGGTGTACGGTCTACCCTGATCCTCTACACAAGGAAAAAAAAAAAAAAAAAAAGTATTTACCAGGCAAGTGAAAAGCATATTATGACTAGAAAAAAACCTAAACTGCTTGTCACATCTTAAATGTCCACTGGAAAAAAGCCATACAAAAAGGAGCTACAGCAGTGTTTTTCTCAATCCTTTTCTTAACAGTCCAAATTTCAAAAAGTTTCACAAAAAAATCACAAAAGATAAAACTGAGAAAGCAGATGACAAATGGTTTTCTTTTAAAAGAAGTGGTGATGGATACCTATACTACAGAAAATGTTGGACTTAGTAAATGGTAAATACACTACACAGTAAGTTGTTCGCACAAATAGTTTGCCACTAAACAGTTGCCTGCTTTCTTGAATTAGCTTCTGGCATTTATGTCCTCATAATAGCTCTGCCCCTTCTCCTTGTCTGCTCTTTTAAACTCTCCTGACCCTTCATTGCCTTTGGTTCTCCCACAAATGCCCCAAAACTCAGCTCCCAGCTATGAAGGAAGCTGTGAGTGTGGTGGCTGACTTTAAAGACACCACTGCCTGAGCAGTCAGCAGGCCAGACCAAACACATTGGTTTTGTTCCCCTAATGAGCATATCTTAGCTTCCAAGAACCTCTCCTCCTTCTGTCCTCCTGCCAATTTTTTATGAAATCTGTAGAAATTTTGCACCTTTGAGACCACTGCTTTACAGTCAAGTATGAGGTAAAGAGTCAATAATCCTATCTGGGGAGGAGGGTATGGGAGGGTATTAACAGACAAACAACAAACATCCCATAACTTTTTTTTTTTTTAATAATCCTCTAAAACACATACCTAGCTATGCTATAAATTCCTATATTCCCACAGTTTATTGATAAAGCTTATCCGTCTCATACAAGCAACTGTCTTCTAAATGGCTCAACAGAAATATTTAATGCAAGACAAATTATATGAAAATAATCATTTGCTGCCACTGATTATCTTTTTGCCACTGGATGGCAGCAACAGAACCTCACCTTTTTCTGTTATTCTCAAATTTTATTTCCATTATTCATCTTCATTACCAATTATAAACAGAATTCTGTACATATCTTAAGCACATTAAAGACTTTAATGCTTTAAAGCCAACACTGACAATCGTATTAGTTACATCATTAAAACAGCTTAAAGGACAGTGAGCTTAACCAGTTCAAAACCCAAACAACTTAATTAAATTCAACTATAAAAGATTAAATGAATCTAGTTTACTTCAGGGTAGTTGTGTTTATGAAGATCTTTTATGCCAGTGTGTTTTTCTGCAAAGCCTCTCTTTCCTCTATACGAATTTCTATTCCACTGACAACAGCCTCTTGCAACTGATAGATGCTTCTCGCCTTTTGAGTCTTCATCCACAACTGATGCCAATGTCATTCTGAAACCAGCTCAGGCTGCACATTACCTGGGCGTATCTTTCATTAATTATGCTAATCAAGGTTCTAATTCAATCTTTGATGATTCAGACAATATGGGTTCTCCAAACTGAGTAAAATTTAATAAATTAATTACCATTAATCATTTTTACAATCCTAAATAAATATTTTTGTTAATAAAAATGTTATTTATGAACAAATTAAATGACTGGCAGCATTGCATGGAAGCCACACCATAACTGGTACCAGAAAGGTAAGGGTTAATTAATTTTAAATAATGGTCTTGAGACCATTTCTTCTCTGAGAAAAAACAACTGCATATTCAATTACTACCATGCAATTATAGTCTTGATTTATGTTGACCTCAAACAACATGTTTTCAGTACTGTTCAGTGAGTTTTATATCCTGGTGCACTGTAACATTTTGATGATGCTTGCCCTTTGAAGATAACTATCTTATACACTTACATTAACACAGACAGTGTTTACAATTAAAATGGACAAAATCGGGAGCTGGAATCTTGAAAGAGATATCCCTAAAATTGTGTAAAGGTTGCATTTTGTTGTGGTTATTTCCTACTAGTGATTTCATACTTACTTGAACAACAAAAAACATGTTCTTCTCATCTGCAGGTGCAAGGTTAGGGAGTCCGGTATTTTTTCCTTTTCTTAAAATCTTTCCCTGCCATTATGCTAAATATAATTTTCTATGAAGTATTTTTAAATAAACCAAAACTGTACCACATACCTTTCAATGTCAAAAGGAAAGCAGAACTTTGGAACGCTGTTCAACACTTCCTGCAAATGTAAGTATAATAAATAAAGTTAGGATTTTTGAAAAGGCTTTTGAGGGACTGGCTTTTAAAAAATAATATTTGTTATGAGTATTTTTGGATAAGTACAAGGAATATATGATTGCAAAAAACACAGTACATGTTCCTGGACTGAAATAATTGATTATTAAAAAGGAATTAAGTTTGTGCTTTGGCAGATTGCAAAGACAATACCATAGAAGCCCCAGGAGGGAAAGGCCTGGCCTGAAGGGTATTAACACCCTTCACATCCCCGCTGGGATTCCCTTCAACAAGGCCATATGGATTTTACAAGAAGCACCACACCATATGGGTAAGCCACGTCTGCTGCTACTTGTACCACAGACTAGCCACAGGGACTTCTGACAGATCCTGGCTCAAATATACAAATGTTGTTTCAATTAAAATGCAGGCAGAGAAAAGGGAATGGAGTTGGCAGCAGAATGAATTACAGAGAGGTATAACAACTCTATACATGGTCCACAGTCAAATGCTGAAAGTGATGGAAATTGTCTGCTGGTCTAAAGGAGAAATTTATATGATTAACCCTTCAGGTTTCACGAGCAAGCTTTGCTATTGATAAAGGGAAGGGGTGGGGGGGAAATCCACTGGCTCTACATTGATACCATAATATGAAAGGATAATGTCACTCTTTCTTGCAGAATTTTATTTAAGAAGCTGTTTAGTGGCAAATAAAATGTGTTAATTAAAATATAAAAATGCTCTCAAACGATTTAGCATTTTTCTTAAAATAAACAAGAACAACAAAAAAAGTGAATTACCGGATCAGTTAGTCAGCAGTACACATTAAACAATGACTTTACAAGCTCCCAGAAAAAACACGTTTTATTTTGTTGCTCCCAACTGCGAAAGCAAACCCTCTGTGAAATGCTTCAGCTAAGGAGACAGTCAACATCAACATCATTGGTCAAGGCTACAGAATTCCCTTTCTGCAGCAGACAAACAGACATACTGCTGTACACAGGAGTTATCCCGTAAGGTGTGTGTTTTCAGAAAATTGCATATTGACTGCAAATTTCCAGAGCTGCACATGGAGTTTTAAGAACGTGATCTAAGATGTTAGCACTTCCCAGCCTGAGCTCTCCATTTTCTGCATGTTGAACAGTCAACTCCCATTAGGGGAAATTATGTGTTTAAATTCCTACACACAACAATAACTATTTACTTCAAACATCTGCCTGGCTCAGTGGATAGTGTAAAACATGAAGAACCCATGAAAGTCAATCAGCAAGGAAAGAACAGTTCCAGAAAAAGATGTCTCCGAGTACAACATGCATATGTTAGTCGCAACATTTTAAAGGTATATGATGTGCCCCAGTACATCACCATATAGTACAAAATGCAGAAGTTAACTTTTCTAGAATTTCTAAGTCATACATGGGAGTTCAAGAAATCCTTGGAACTTCTAGTTTGTCAGCACAGATAAAGAAGGGTATGAAAGCCACATGTTGTGTTTTGCGAGAAGTTATTAACTTAATTATGAACAGCAGCAGTACATATAACGTTCTCAAAAAGAAACAGCTCAAGCACCATCCTGACTGCTTTGAGTGGCCACTGCAGAAGGGTAAGAAGCAAAATATAATCAGAGCAGGGAAACATTTGAATTTCTGTAGGCAGGGAACAAGCATACATGATGCTGGTAGTAGTAATAATAAACACTTAACAAAAGAAAATGAGCAGAACAGGCGTATCAAAACTTCTAACTCAGATATTTCCTAAACACTTCCAAATAGTGTCTCACGTCAGGCTCATAAAGCTTGTTTTTTCCCATCCCAAACAAATGGTATTTTATACTCTCCTAAAATTCTCCTTCCAAATCTCCACCTATTCTCACACTATAGGAAGCAATTTTCTCATTGCTGTCAAAGATTTTAATTGCTGCCTAGTGAGCTTTGCACTGCCTCAGAACTGGGTATGGAAATGCATTCATTTATGTTCCCCGGTAGTGTCTCAGAATAAATTATCACACAAGAAAAAGAAAACAAAACGAAAAAAAGCAAAGGTATTAGCTCAATATTTTGACTAAACAACCTGAAAATTACGGGTATGTTTTGCAGCATTTTCCAGGCTGAGCTGCAGGACAGCTATGCCCCGGCCCTCCCCCAGCCAGCACACGTGCACGCAACTTCTGCAGAGCAGCCTCAGCTCGCTTCCCAACTGGCAGGAGCATCCCTCAGGGGACAAGTCTTTAAACCTCCGCACTCTTTAAAATTCAACCAGCCAGCAGGTCTATAGACTGGTGTATAAACAGTATAGACGAAAAAAAAAAAACCCTTCTCTTAGCTTATGTCAGTGACAAAGCAGCTCAGCAGTTGACTGCTTCTCCCCTGACAGTGTAAGCTGGGTTTACACAGATCAATAGATGGAAGTCCTACCTAGCTTCCAGGGCTCAGTTTTCTCCCTTAATTACAGGTGCTATTCAGATTTTTAAAATGGAAGAAAACAAGATGCCCCCAAGATGCTCCTCAACAAATTTAAAATGCAAATGACATTAAATACACATACTCAGTCACTATTTGTGTACAATTAGGGTTGGTACTTTCAGTAACCTCACTGTTGAATAAAATTTGAGCTCCGTCTCCTAACAGGTCATCATTTTCAAGGATCCATAACTCAGCCAGGACTTCCTCTTGAGTCAACATACACACTTTCAGAAAAATAACAACACATTTATTGTCTTAATTTCACAGCTTCTTGTGTTTGTTTCTGAAGACAAAAGGTGTATAAATGTGCAGGAAGTGAAACATCTTTGATTTACATGCCCCATGATTATTTCCTCCTCTGTTTCTCCCAGTATTAGTGCTTTCAGAAATGGTCACTGTGTCATAAAGGAACAAAATTGTATACGGGGGGAAAATTACAATGATGTTGTAAAGAAACAAAAAAAAACCAAATAAACAAAACAACAACAACAAACAAGTAAAAGATTTTCTATTTGCTTTAAAACACTGAATAAAATTTTGCATGTTTATTATTTCATACCCAATTGAATTTAATTGATAAGTAAAAGAATAATTATATCATTACTTATACAAACTCCAAGAGAAAGAAGAAAATTGTAAAATATCATCTGAACTGCAGCATGCTGCTTCTACCACAAAAAGCCTAAGCAAAAATGGAAATCATATTTAAGAAATAACTTCCTCTACGCCTATAGCACAGCAGCAGAAACTTGCACTCTCACAGGCGTATGGTCCAGCAGTTTTATTCATTCACTTTCATCATTTGCACTACACGGCTCTAGCATAGCTTGATCGTGCTCATGGGCTCTACATTGAGATGATATTACAGGAGCCTAAAAGTAAGAATTATTTAGCATTCCTTGCATATTTTGACACCCATACAGCTAATTCTGTGTATCATCCTTTTATAAAGCAATGCAAAAGGTGGTAGAAAATGCTCCTGAATTTATATACACCAGCTTCCAGAAGAAAAGCTCCTGGTAACTCACAATCATGCCCTTAAGTGAAATTACTGGTTAGTCATTTTGCTCAGATGCAGGATATACAACCTATCCCTTCCAAACTAGAAGAGATAGGATTTTTTTTTAATTTTTTTTTTTAAGTATCACAATCAGTCGATACAAGCATATGAAACCTTCATGACTGTTCTGTACACTTTGAGGAGCACGGAGATTTAGGAGGATACTTGTTTCTTTTTCCACTTGAGCAAGACACAATGTGATCTCACTACAGCTAGAAGAAAGTCCAGGAGTTGCTTCTATGGGAAAATTGCACTAGACTAGGTATATATTACAGCTTATTAATGTATCTCTAGAAAGGTATGAGTGGGGTTTTTTTTCCACTTTTACTTACATATTTCAACCAGTTCCCTTTTTCTATGTAGATGAGGCCTGATGACTTGACAAATTGACAAGAAATTAATCACTTCATATTATAGTACTGAAATATTTAAGTACTGAAACATAATCTGATTAATTGCTGAGATTAGGAGGATGCAGGAACTATTCAACACAGCATTTTTTCCTCATTATAACATATTCTGCAGTTTTCATTTAAATGGGGAGGGAAAAGAATCTGATTTCTTCCAAGGGCATCCCTGTGAAAGGATTTAAAATTTTCCCTGGTAAGAATGTTTTAAGATATCCAGAATGCTGAACCACTTCATAAACAGCAGGTTAGACACCATTTTTTAAAAGAGAGCCATGTTACCTTCCAACTGTTTCTGTGTTTATCTGCAGCATAAGATTGTGCCTCAAGCAAGCAGGTAGTTGCCCCCCAGGTCCATTCTACATATGGAAAGAGCAGCTCTGGAGAAGGAAGGGTATAGCCTTACACTGAGACACAGTCACACCCTGCCCATTCCAGAGCTACTTCAGGATACCCAGGGTATCCCAGGTAAATAAAATGGCCTAAATAAAATGGATAGTAACCAAGATAATTTGAATAGTTTAATTACATAATCCAGACCAGGTTACCAAAAATAATTCATACAAACTAGGCCTCAAATATCTATCTATCTATCTATCTATCTATCTATCTATCTATCTATCTATCTATCTATCTTTAGTCTGTTTTGAGGCAGAAATCAGCCAAAGAAGTATCAGAGGAGTAGAAATAAACGGTCATCCACTTAGTTACAAAATGCTTTTGCACTTTTCTCCTCCATTATCCATACTTCTTCAACTGCTTTCTTTCTCAGTAACAAATTTTTTTTTAGCTTTTGTCTTTTTCTTATTTCTCTACCTTATTTCCTTATTTTTGTGAAGTCCTTTTCTTCCGTCCCTTTTCAATGAAAGGGAAAATTCTCTTTTCATCAGTCTTTTATCCTGTTTGTACCTATTTTTATTAGAAGGTCTCTTTTTTTTTTTTCTCTTGTTTACAAAAGCTACTTACTATTCTATTTTAGTATTTCATCTAAATGTCCTTCAAAATATTTTTTTCTTCCTGATAGAACTTCCACCTCTACTAACCTCTCTTGAAACACCTGACTGCAGGTCTCTCTCTCTTAGTTCTTCTTAACAGTTTTCCCCCCTCAAATCTCCATCTCCAACTCCCATGTCCTCTCTTCTTCACCCTTAACCCAACTTGCTCTCTGATCTTTCCTCAAAGGCAGTCTATTTCAACATTCCTTACTATAGTTTTCACCCCGTGCCAGTCCAAACATATAAACAAGACATCTGCTTGAGATTTAAGACTGTCATGACAGTCATTTCTAAGTCAAACCAGGGACTTCAGTGGGAACATTTAAATGACTAAAGTTAAGCACGGATTTAGGTTATTCTTATATCAAAGCCAGGCTGCTCAGTATCTTGCACTGTTGAGCCCTTCATCATTATGGCTCAACGAAGATGAAATTCTAATGCTGCCACATAAAACAGCTGATGAAAAGGCAAGCTCTGTCCTCACCGCTGACTCTTCCTTTTCCTTCTTCTGAAGCCATGCACACCCACAGCAGGGACCCATGTGAAGCCAGCAGCAGTAGTTATATTTCAAAGACTTAGCTCTTACTTCTGCTAAAAATCTTATCAGGAAATTGTAGCTACAATAAAGAAAGGCCCAAAAGGTTTGAATAATAAAAAAAAAATTAATCTTAAATTACATTCCCAGAAATCCAAAGGTCTAAAGCATGGAAGTCATTATCAGGCCTCTATAACTTATTTTTAACCTCTATATGCCTCACTCCAAAGTGCATCATTCAGTGATTATCTAGTCATCCTGTAATGTAAAAAGAAGTATCATCAGTTGGTTCCTGAACACTTAAAGAAAAATACAGAAATCAAATGCAAATGCTTTAGGTTGTTGATGGAATGCTCTCTGAAGAAATTAAAAAAAAAATTAAACTGTACCGTAAGGTTACAGAAATTCATTGTTGCAAGAATGAACCACTAAATTATGTATCTTTACCTTTTTTAAAAAAAAAAAAATCAAAAAAGGTTTTTTCCAACTCTAAAATCTCTAGGTTTAGATATCCAGGTTTAGCTGTCATTTCCATATTTGTTAAATAAAGTGTACACATCATTGAGAATTCCAGGAGTTCAAAGCTACTTGTGAAGAAGAGACTGGAAAGCACAAGTGTACAACTGTGTGATCCTAACAAGCTCTCTGCAACACAAGCAGTGCCTTTCTCCAACAGTTATGAATGATTTGATACAAAAAAGTTTTCCAGACTTAGCAGTGAGCCCTACTTTGTACACTGGAAAGAAAAACAATCAGTAGTTAACTTTCAGCATTTTCACCTTTGCATATTTCAAATTTTCCTCTAGGTCTACAGGCAAATTATGAAGAATTCTCTGAAATAGTTTCAGAGAAGTAGTAATATTTAATAGCAATTACTAATTGGCTTACCAGTCATATTTATCGGGTAGTCCCACGAAAGTCACATGCACATAGCACCATTTCATTTGCAGTGTAACACCACAGGATGAATGCAGTCACGATGTAAAATGGTGGGAGTAACACAACTGCATGACACAAGGAGCGTCAGTGATGTGTGGGTGGCAAAACACGGACACATAGATGTGCCCTCTAAGCTCTACCTGTTGCAATACTTCTGTTCCCAGAAGATAAAAGGCAAAAATCTGTGCAACTGCAGCTCCCTCAAAATAGGCCTGGTTTTTTTCATTTCAAAGTTCTCAGAGTAAGCTGTGGATAATGCTGTGTTTTCTGATACCTAATTCTATCCTGATACAGCTGACACAGATGAGTTTATACACCCCTGACAAACATAAAAAGGGGAAGGTGATTCTGGACCATGTATCAGAAGTTGCTACTACCAGATTCAAGAAAGAAACCACTAAACTGAGCTACGCAGAAATGTGTACATTCCTAGAACTGTAGATTGTTTAGACCCAAAGAACATAAATTATACTCCATTGTTGAGAATAATTTTTGGTCCTCTTTAGTTCACTTACATGTAAACTACAACTGGAGAAACCCTACAGCCTATGACTGACACTCAGAAGAATCAGGTTGCTTCTAATGCTTAAACATCAAGTCTTTCAGAAGACTTGCTCTCTAGAAGTGCCATGTTTTCATCTTTCTAAAGCTCATGCAGAGAAATATTTGTTGTCTAAAATTTATGAGAAGATGAATATCTGCAAACAAGGAGATAGCCTACAGAATTCCAGTCAGAGTTAATTTGCTCCCGTTCCTTTTCTTCACTTGACCACTTCTCAGTTATGTGCCTCAGGGGAGGATGGAAGGACAAAGAGGTTGGTTCACCTACCTGCTCCTTCCAGACAGGCAGTTGAAAATTATTGGTAGCTTAGTCTAGATGCTCTGTGCTCTAAAGAACAGTAAGTGCACCATTAAATCATGAAGACAGATGAGGCTGCAGGACAGAAAGACTCTAGACAACAAGGTAACAAGAAGATCTGAGAAAAACAAAATTATGTAAACAAGTAGCTATCAGAGGTGGCAGTGGACACCTGAAGGTCAGTTGTATCTGCTACTGAACTTACAGATAATTGTTGCAACATCACTTAGAACTAACAGTGCATTAAATACAGACAAAAATAAATGAAAAAAAAATTAATGACTGGAACAGTGACGGGACCAGGTTGCAGTACACTGCAATTGGAGGGACACTACAGGATGTTCTTGCCCTGTACAGAGACTAAGGCCGACATCCCAAGTGTACATTTCTTTATTGCTTTTAGAGCATCATTCAAAGTCACCTTAGAAGAAGAGAAAAATAAAGCCTGAGTACTTTAAAAGGCAGTGTTAATCTCACTATCCTGCAGGACTGAAGAATAAAGCTTCCTATAAAACCACCGTGTAAGTTTAAAAATTCAGAGATCTTTCTAAGTTATAAAATACTGGAGTCTCTATTTGTCTAATCATTCCTGAATCTCATCATGTCATCAGTTAAAACTAAAGCATATTTCAGCCACAGTTGTGTCCAGCATAGCATACAGAGACCAAAAATTCACTTAAGTTCATTTACAAACAGCAGAATAGTTACAACAATATGAAATGCAGCACAGGTTAATTTACCTTCTTAAAAAAAACCCTCAGCCTTCCTGGAACTCGCAAGAAGAACATAAAAATTGACAATGCTCTTCTTCCCAACGGAAGTTCCCGTTAGATTAAGCGTAGATTGAAATGTTACCATCTACCCCTATTACTGGCAAGGTAAACAAAACCAAGTTAAATAATACTTCACCATACAGCTCTAGAAGCATATAATATTTGTATCCCATGCACCAAGAAATAGTTTCCCATTACTTCCCTGACTCATGTAAGGGAGGCTATTATTCCCTAGGCAGTATCAGAGAGCTCGGAAAAACAGGAAATAGGCTCTTCCATCTCCACTCTTGAGATTACTATGTGAGCAATATTTAACTTTTAAAGTGGTAGAGCATTTATTATCTTTAAGACACTTTATTACATTTTGTAGCCAAAAAATAAATAAAAGTCACCAGAGTATGACACACATTTCCTATCAACATGCAGTAGGGAAAGAGTGACTTTTGATTGACAGCATCTCTAATATTATCTGGAAACTCAAAAAGAAATTGACTTAAACTAGAGGTAAGGTAGACATAAGTTTCAAGACATAAATCTTTGAAGGCCAGGTTAAAAATCCACATGTCACCCTTCATAGCTGAGAGGGAAGCAATATTTGTTTCACTCAGGACATCTAAAGATTTCCTACTGTTTACAAGACCAGTTAAGATGCATCTGTGGCAGCAACGCTGAGAACCTCCTGCACATCCTGGTCAGATGCTGTTTCTGCAGTGGTGAAAAAAATAACCACCATAAAATAAAGCACGTTAGTTAATTGATTCTTATTTATTCTGCCTTGGAAAACTCAGGACAGAAAAGGTCAGAAAGCTTGGAATACTCAGGACAGAAAGCTTGGAAAGCTCAGGACAGAAATGAGGCTATTTACAACCTACCCAAGTCCATCTAGTCAATATACTGCTTTAAAGTGAAGTTTGCAGGCTCAGAAATATTTGCAAAACAGTACCAGAGAATATCACAAGGAGAATGTAGTTCACATTCAGGCCAAAAGGGTCCTATTTGCAAGATTTTCTTCTCGTAACATCAAGGAAATAAATTTTTAAAAGGAAAACTAACTGTAAAAGTATATTACAAATAGTAAACAGCTGCATTTCTATAAAAATAAAATACACTGAAAGTCATAAAATTCCAAGCATGACAAACTCTACCCTTGGTGACACTTCATGCATTTCAGATTAATTTCTACTCCCAGCGTATTTTGTTCTGAATATATTCCAAATATTATATTTCCTCCATAGGTTCTAGCATTTCACTGGAGACTTCAAACTACACGCAATCCTAATTATAGAAGAAGCAAGCAAAAAAAGCAACTGCTATTTTGATGGAAGTATCCAAGGCAGAAGACCTACAACACACAGCAACCAGGAAACCAGAATGAAAGGTCAGAGGCAAGAAAAGGAGATCATCATTTTTGAGACAGAAGGGAGAAACCAGCTAAGTGGATTTGCTTCATAAATTAGATAATGGTTTCTACCCACATACGGCACCACATTGTCTTTTCAGTACAGGTGATCAGAGGTTGACAGACTTTTGGATGTACATCTAGCAACAAATCTTGTCTTAGTGTCATCAGTCAAGTTTGTATTTTTCCATAAAACATGTTTTTGCAGGCTGACAGGTAAAAAACAGCAAAACAAAAATCTCCACCTTGTTTGAAACACCACTTTACACTTACAGACTTCTAACCATTACACTTTCACCTAGGTGTATTTCAGAAGCAGAAGCAAGCAAGAAAACATTATGACTACAACAGTCAAACTGGGAACCGCAGCCTGAGCGCAACATATAAAATTGCTCCTTTTTCTGAACTAAATCCTAAGAAGTACTGTGTTAGTTACCTAAAAGATAAGTCCTGAAACAGAGACTATCTGTAAGTAGTAGGATGGCATTCCTCGCCAGCAAGCTTCTACTGAACGATTGGTCTACCCAGTAAATACCAAGTATCCATGTACACAGAAGGGGCAGCACCAGCTCCACAGATTGCTTATATGCAAGAATTGGCCTGCTCTGGCTGGGGAGTGAAACTGTGTCTTATAATGCCAGCTGATGCTCTTCCAGAACTTTCCACTGATTTTTCATAAAATGACCATACGGCATGTGCCATGATGAAATCTTGATTTTGCTGACAACTCAGAAACTTACAAGTAGTTAATAAATGAAGTATCACATAAGATAGTGAACAACCTGGGTGCCACACCAAGAGGAAAATACCTACAGTAGAGAATGACTTTAGATAAATAAGGTGAGACAACCCAAAAGCTAAACCCTTGACTGGGCTTGTCCACCTCTAAATGTGCAGTTCCACAGGGGAGTGTGTCAGCTCGATCAGCTACGTCAGTAGTAGGGGAAGTCAGGGAACCACATTACAGTGTAAAGGGCAGTGAAACAGAGTACATGCGTGGGCTGCTTTTCTTTCACTAGAAGAATCTAGAGCCAAAAGAAAAAGAAGTGAGAAAGGAAATAATCTTCTGGTAAGGTTATAATTTCATAATTACAATTATTTGTGATATTTTTATAAATTAAACATTTGTTTCTTGGTTTACAAACAACACTGGTCAAATTCTAAGCCTTACCATAATGTAGCTCAACAGAAATCACTTGCAGTAATAGATTTTCAGAACTAAATTCAGTCAGTGTTGAAAGACGGATGAGATGAAACAATTCCAAGACCAAAGAGGCACAGGAAAGAAGAAAACAAGCATAATTTTAAAGTGCTTTTGTTACCAGATGTAGACAGATAACTATCACAAAAACAAGAAAAAAAACTAACCCCACAACAACAATGGACATACAATTAGATGTACTTTTTCCCAAGGAGATACATAATGTACACTCTCTTTGCCTATGGCTGAGCCTGTCCAGACCTTCTGACTCCCTGCTATGGCGTCACTGCCAGAGATTACAATTTCAGGTTGGTGTTTCTGCATGTGAGCATCCATCAGATACTTCAGCACAAAGTTAATCAACTTAGCTCAGACATCCCATATAGTACAAGCTAACTTTGAACAGCTAAGAGGATGCAGCTTCTACCAGCAAGACAGACAGCACAAGCAGCTATAGCCAGGAAGATTTTTAGATGCTTCACTTTGATCCAGCAGAATGAAAATGCCCTTGGTCAGGGAAGACACTCACAAATCTAACCCAAGTATTCACGACACTTACTGAAAATTAATGAAAATCCTGTTTCCACAGCAGGATTTCTCAAGAAATTGAAAAAGGTCTTTTCTCTTTCTGATTTTAGTCTAAAAATTAAGAACTGATGCACTGAATCTGCACTGGCCTGGTACGTTTTCTCTAATAGGGACCATTAGTACCTAGTGAAGGACAAAAGACAGAGATAAGCACGCACTGTAACCTCAGAGACAGGTGATTTCTCAGATGTGGATCTTTTGTTACTGACTGTACTTTTATTAATGACTGCAGACAGAAACTGACTCACACAAAAAAACAGAAACTTGACACCTCTGCTTAGGGAAGAAGCAGAGTCTACCAGCCAAGTAGTTCACAATGCCTTGAAAACTTACACAGAAGTAATGAGTACCAGACATAATTGTATTCTGATGAATTAACGAATTTCCCTTCCTAATCACCTGTCTGGAGTCGCTTCACCTTCACTTATTCCTCATCCAAGATCCCAAGCCATGTAGTCTGGACTTCTCCAGCTGTAACCCGCTAACCACCCTTGCCTTGCTCTTGCTGCTGGCAAAGTCCTCTGCCACTCCAGTTCTTGATTTCAGTCCCATAAAGTCTCATTCTTTGGCACCAGAGTGCCCTAGTTCCTTGATTTCATCGTATTTGGACTATGATATCTGATCCTAGACCATTTCCTAACGTAAGTAATAACTAAAAGGAAGTTAATTTAGTTAACATAATATCAACAAATTATTTGAAGTTACATCTTGAACACCTTTAGCAGTAGCAGTGAAACAACATTCCTCGAATGCTCTCCCAGCTTTGCAGAAAACTATCCAAGAAAGGCAGAGCAAGAGCCAAGAACCCAACACAGGGTTCAGGAACATAACATCCAATACCAAAATAAAAAGAGGCCGAGCTAGTTACGATATTCCTCAAAGAGTAGTAGTAAGCTTGAGACACAACAGCAATGCTGAAAGTAAAACAGAGGCAACATAGTGAAGACTAAAGTGGATGAAGGATACTAAAGAAGTAGATGAGAAAGTATAAGGTAGCACAGAATAAGGAATTAGGTGCTATTAGACTGGAATATTCTTAGGGCAGTTGAGGTCAATCAACAACGACATCACAGATGACAATTTGGCAGTCTTTCTGGAAGACATTCCAAATGATTGTCATCGCCGTTTCAGCCATCAGTTAATTTTTTCTTCTTTGGTTTGGCACATTGCTGAAGGCTGTAGGAATGAGCCAAATCACTAACAGTTATTTTTGATAGGCTGATACAGAACATCTGAAGGACAGTCAAATATTAATACTGCACTTACATGAGCAAACAGAGAAAAGAACATTTCTACAAAATATAGTCCTCCAGTATCACAGCTGTATGAGTTAAAAAAATGGCTAACATATGCATACAGTCTATTAAAATGCACATAATTTATTTGATTCAAAATGAAAACATATCTAACAAGTAATTCCATTCATCTGGCCCTTTTTCACCCAGCCTTAAGATATACAAATGCATGCCTTTTCACCAGAACACAGCAGCTGGGAATGAAAAGGAAAGCATTCAAATGATCATTTTCACATCATATTCCATCGTCTTTTCACCAGCTTCTCTCCAGTCTTTCTTTGAGACTCATTCTGTTACAAGAGAGCTGCTTTTTAGATCAATTCATATTTCCATAATCCACACTGTTGTTTCTCCCTCTCCTCCCCAGGGTGGACTAACCCCTGCATCCAGAACTGTGGCTTACAACTGTCATTAAGACCTGTAACAATAACAAGATAACAAAAGAGCTGGTAGAGATGAGGCTAGCCAGTACCATATGCTGATCAAGTTCAACATTTTTAACTTAAAAGCTCTAAAAAATAAAACTGTCACAATCCTGAAAACAAGCATACTTGATGTTGCCACCTGTCCTAAACATTTTGAGAAAGTTCCTGTTTTCAGTGCTGGAGTTTTATAATTTTATAAATGAAAGTCTCAAAATAAAGATTTATTCTGTTTCTATTGGGATGAATTAAAGAAAAAAAAAAAAAAAAAAAAAAAAACAACAAAAACGCATCTTGGATTGTTTTCATCTCAAATGGTTTAAGGGGCTCTTTGGCCCTGGGGGTTCCCCCCCCGTCTAGGTGGGCAGTTATTTCACAGACTACTTATCAGGACCAGGCAGGTCTTTTCACACAGTGCAGCTACCAACTATAAATACACCTCTGAATGTTGTTCTGCCAATTGGGTGATTTGCATAGACAGAAAGCATTGCTGCCTTACAGAGGCAATACTCTTCATTAAAAACTGTACGCATTTCAAACGCAAAGTGTCGGGAAATCACCAAAAACTATCTTAACCTGATAAAGCCTACTTGCAATGTGCAAAGTTGCCATCATCGCAGATGGGTTAACTGTTTTCCTCAGTATTACACAGGGATTCAAGTTCCAAAATATTCTTAAACTAAACAATAATGTATAACATTTAAACAAAAATACTTTTGAAAATTAGTAATCTCATTAGATTGATTCCTCCTTTCTCATACCAATGTCCACAAAGAGTAGTTAATACATAAGCAACAACATCCCAAAACTGTTTTTAAGATTCACTGATAAAAAGACCAAAGCAGGCACCTATCTAATTAGCATAAACATTAGAAACATGTATTTAATGCCTCATCAGAATAAAAGAACAAAGCCATCAAATGCAGAACACTGGTGAGATGCATCCCCTAACAGCACGCCTGCAGCCTTGAAAAGAGTGTAAACAGTCTCGTACCTCCTGGATTCCTGCTGCTCTCTTAGGAGAGCACAGAGGAACACAAAATCATCACAACTGGCTTCCACACATTATTTTGACCCAGTCAACAGACTCTGGCTTGCTTCTTGAGATTAATTTTTATTTAAATAAAACTTGTGCTATTATTTAAATATTTTAAAATAGAATATAAACTCTTTCTTATTGACCTTGTTTATATAATTGCTGCCACAATCCATGCAATTAGATATTCCATCCTGAAAGAAACCGAGCACTTGACTCCAATCAAACTTTCATTTAAGCCTTGCTTAAATTTCAATACTTAATGTACACATTGAAAGTAAAGTGTGTCATTAGGGCTTTCCTGAGGGAAGGCTAACATATTAGTATCTCAACAGGACTTACCCCTTAAGCAACTGATGTTTACACACATGTATGTGTATCTATATGTTTTTATATATACAAATATTTTCCCAAGAATTTGATAGATTTATGTGTATAACAACAGGTTTTAGTAGCTGGGTGACTACAACATAATTAAGGTTTATTGCTTACAATTCAGTGGTGACTTTTGCATAATCTGATACATTAAAAATAAAACCTAGATGTTACAATACAAAATATATTAAAAAAAAAAAAAAAACCACAACACAAGGGGTGTTACGGGAACTTTACAGAAAAGAGTAGAGATTCCTCACATGAGATGCCATATCCATTACTAGTTTGGGACCAGTCTGACATGAAAAAGAAGATTTAGTCTCCTTGACTTAGAAACAGAGAGCAAGTGAAGACAGGATGAAATCTGCAACACAACTAGTAATCTAATGCAGTCTCAACATCTTACAACTGTCTTAACCCACATCTTCAGTCAACACCCCCTTGTCACATTTCATATTACTAAAGTGGCTTCTGGTAAGACAGTCTCCTGCCATATTAGCTATTTGTATCATCTTTCTGACGAGATGTTTTTCACCAGCAGAGAAGTGGCAGCCTAAATAAAGAAGCTATGCAATTAGAAGGGAGAAGAGTAAGAACTATTCAGCGGATCAGTTTTTCTATACACCATATACTCTGGGACTTAATGCAGATAGAAATCACTTTGGTCCAATAAGCAGCGAGATTAAAAAGCAAGTGAATTCTTCCACAGCTAACGATACCCAAAAATAGCTGTAATTACTACCTTTGTTAGAAATGTTAGGCTTCACACGCTTCAAAGGTTAAGACAACACAGGAAGCAGTGCTGCCTCTGGCAGACCACTAACACCTTCTGGTGCCATCGGCACTGTGCTCTCATCCTTCCTTGTGCCATTACCCCTTTTCCCAGGAACGTTTCAACCCCATGAAGTTACTGGGAGCTGGAGTATTTTTATTTTCAGAAGAGCTACGAATAGAGGTATACTGGAAGCATCTGGACACATCTGACATCAACAGGGCTCTGCCCCTAACTCTACTGCCATGAGGAGACAGCCAGCATAAACAGACCTCAGTTCTGCTGTGTGACGTTAATTTCTGCAGATACATATTTTCCTGTTCAACGCTTATGAAACCTTTTATTTTTGAAGCAGAGGTGTTGGTTTTATTTGGGTTGCTTCTCTAAAGCACTTACAAAATACTTTATTTATAAAAAGTACTAGAATTTATTTTTCCAGATACCATAGCATTATTATTTTCTCTGTATAGACTTCCATTTGAAAACAAGCTTGCAAGGATGAAATTAAACTCTAGCCTAACCAGACTGAATAAAAAGATAAGAATTTCAAGATTAAAAACATACAAATCTTTTATCATAAAAATATCATTGAGCACAAGGGGAGTTTTGAACATACTAAAACACAAAGCCTGTAGACATCCAAATATATTCTAAATTAAAAAAAAAAAAGAACAACAAAAAAACACCACCAACAAAACAGAACAAAACCAAACAAACATTAAATGATTACAACCCATTCCTCATCCAAATCGGAGCTTATGAGGGTAACCACAGAAGAGCTATATATGCTGAAATCAGGAATCTTCTCATTTCTTTTCTACAGTGCTGAGATTATTCAGAACTTTTTCAACATTGTCAAACTCATATTTCACAGGATCACAGGATGTCAGGGGTTGGAAGGGACCTTGGAGATCTTTGAGTCCAACCCCCCTGCCAGAGCAGGATCATATAA